>PVKA01013342.1:0-55250 GCA_004027165.1 Ctenomys sociabilis | reverse complement strand
TTGGACGCCTTGTGGTATATAGCTTGGGGCGGGCTTGCCCGGGTCAGGAGCGGAGGAGCGGGAGCAGAGGAGGAGCGGAGGAGCGGGGGAGCAGGGGAGCGGAGGAGCAGAGGAGCAGGAGGAGAAGGCAATCCATGGAAGAATAAAGCATTGCAGAGACAACCAGTGGTCGCGTCTTCCTTGCAGGCAAGGATGTGCGCGACAATGAACTCTTTGCCTACCCCTATGTCATCAAGAGTTTCTCCCACTTTCTCTTCCAGTAGATTGAGTGTCTCTGTTTTAATATTAAGATCTTTAATCCCTTTTGACTTTAGCTTAGTGCATGGGGGTAGACCTGGGTCAAATTTTAGTTTTCGACATGTGGAGAGTCAATTTTTCCAGCACCATTTGTTAAAGAGGCTATCTTTTTTCCAGTAAGTGTGTTTGGCCCCGTGGTCAAAGATCAAGTGGTTGAATATATTCGTAGAGGCCTCTGCATCTTCTAGTCTATTCCATTGGTCCTCTGATCTATTTTGTTGTCAATGCCATGCTGATTTTATCACAGTAGCTTTGTAGTATAATTTCAAGTCAGGAATTGTAATGCCTCCTGACTTTTGTTTGTTGGCCAGGATTGTCTTTGCTATTCTAGGTCTTTTCTGGTTCCAAATAAGTTGTAAGAATGATTTCTCTAGGTCTAGGAAGTATTTTGTTGGTAGTCTGATAGGGATTTCATTGAATCTGTATCACAATTTTGGGAGTATGGCCATCTTCACGATGTTGGTTCTTCGTATCCAGGAGCATGGAATATCTTTCCATTTTCTGAAATCCTCTATAATCTCTTATTTTCAGAGTGCTATAGTTTTCCATGAAAAGATCTTTAACTTCTTTAGTTAGATTAATTCCAAGATATTTCATTTTCCAAGGTGCTATTGTAAAATGTATTGTTTCTACAGTTTCCTTCTCAGTGTGTTTGTTATCTGTGTAGAGAAATGCTACTGACTTTTGAGTACTGACTTTATATCTGCTATGCTACTGAATTTGTGTATCAATTCTAGTAGCTTCTTGGTGGAATTTTTTGGGTCTTCCAAGTAAAGTATCATGTCATTTGCTAATAGTGATAATTTAACTTCTTCTTTACCTATTCTTATTCCTTTTATTTCTCCCTATTGTCTTATGGCTGTAGATAATGATTCCAAAACTATATTGAATATCAGGCATGATAGAGGACACCCTTGTCTTGTACCAGATCTAAGAGTAAAAGATTTCAGTTTTTTCCCATTTAGAATTATATTAGCCATTGAGTTGTCATAGATGGCTTTTATCAGATTGAAGTAGAGGCCTTCTATTCCAATTTTAAACATGAATGAGTGTTGGACTCTGTCAAAAGCCTTTCCTGCATCAATTGAGAGGATCATGTGTTTTTAGTTTTTTTCTATTGATATAGTGTATTACATTTAAAAATTTTCAAATACTGAACCATCCTTGTATCCCTGGGATGAATCTTACTAGGTTGTGGTGTATGATCTTCTTGATGATTTACTGTATTCTACTTGCTAGGATTTTATTGAGGATTTTTGCATCTATGTTCATGAGGGAAATTGGCCTGTAGTTCTCTTTTTTTAGTTCTTTCCCTGGTTTTGGAATAAGTATAATACTTGCCTCCAGAAATGATTTTGGGAGGACTGCTTCCGTTTCAATTTCATTGAAGAGTTTTAGGAGTGTAGGGATTATATCTTCTGTAAATTTCTTGTAGAATACAACTGTGAATCCATCAAGACCTGGATTTTTCTTTGTCAGTAGGCAAGATCTTTATTACATTTCATATTTCACTGGCTGTTATTGGGTTATTGAGAGTTGCTCTATCTTCTTGATTCGGTTTTGGTAATTTGTACCTTTCAAGGAATCTGTCCATTTAATCTGTGTCTTCTATTCTGTGAGTGTAAAGATTCTCAAAGTAGCTTTGAGAATCTTTACACTCAATCTTGATTGATAATCTTCTGAATTTCCACTGGGTCTGTGGTGATTTCACCCTTTTCATTCCTTATTGTTTGCATTTGAATTTTTTCTTTCCTCTTTTTGATGAGGTTAGCTAGTGGTTTATCAATTTTATTTAGTTTTTCAAAGAACCAGCTTTTTAATTCATTGATTCTTTGAACTGCTTTCTTCATCTCAATTGAATTAATTTCTGCTCTAATCTTTATGACTTCTTCTCATCTTTGGGCTCTGGGTTTGGTTTGTTCTTCCTTTTCTAGGTGTTCGAGGTGTCACATTAATGTGTTTATTTGTTCTGTTTTCCTAATGTGTGAACTTCCCTTGGAGAACTGCTTTCATTGCATTCCATAAATTCTGACAAGTTGTGGTTGAATTCTCACTGAATTGTAGAGATTGTTGAATTTCTTGTTTAATTTCATCTGTAACCCATTGATTGCTGAGTAGGGTGTTGTTTAATTTCCATGTATTTAGGGGCTTTTGCTGGTTTCTTTTGTCCTTTATTTCCAGTTTCATTGCACTATGGTCAGATAATACACATGGGATAATTTCTGTTTTCTTGCATATAGTTAAGCATGACTTGTGGACCAGTATGTGGTCTATTTTAGAGAATGACCCATGTGCAGCTGAAAAAAAAAGTGTATTCAGCTGTGGTTGGGTGGAACACTGTATATGTCCACCAAGTCCATTTGTTCCAGGCTCTGGTTCACTTCTGCTACTTTGCTAATTTTTTGTCTAGTTGACCTGTCTTTGTGGGATAAAGGGGTATTTAGGTAACCTGTTAAGATTGTAGTATTGGATTTTAGCTTTTTCATGTCCATTAAGATTTATTTTACATAGTTGGGTGCTCCCGTGTTTGGTGAACACATATTTATGAGTGTTACCTCTTCCTGTTGAATTCTTCCCCTGACCAATATATAGTGTCCTTCTTTATTTCGCTTGATCATTCTTGGTTTGAAGTTGAGACTGTCTGAGAACAAGATTGCTACCCTTCCTTTTTTCTGTGGTGCTGAGGCATGTAGTATTGTTTTCCATCCTTTGACTTTAAGCCTATAAATGTCTTTTTGAGCTAAGTGTGTTTCCTGTATACAGTATATTTTTGGGTTTTGTTTCCTAATCCACTGTGTCAGTCTATTTCTCTTAATTGGTGAACTGAGTCCATTTACATTGATGGTTATAATTGAAATGTGTTAGGATTGTCATGTTATTTACCTGCTGTTGTTTACTCCTTTTTGTCCTGTGTTAAATTGTTTGTCCTATTTAATGTTTTCCTTCTGTTATCATTAGTGGAGTTCTGGTCATTGTGGTCCCTTTCTAGAACATCTTTCAGTAGCCTGTGTAGGGATGGCTTTGTCGTCATGAAATTCTTTAGTTGTTCTTTGTCATGGAAGTATTTCACTTCTCCATCAAACTTGAAAGAGTTTTGCAGGGTATTGTAGTCTGGGCTGGAATTTGTTTTCATAGAGGACCTGAAGTACTCTGCTCCATGCTCTCCTTGGCTTCATGGTTTGTGAAGAGAAGTTGGCAGTAATTCTGATGGGTTCTCCTTTGAATGTGATCTGCTTCTTTTCTTTAGCAGCTTTCAGTATATTATTCTTGAGTTGGATTTCTTGAACCTTGCCTATTATATGTCTCAGTGTGTTTTTAGTTGGGATGAAGTTATTTGGCGTTCTGTGTGCTTTGGTTACCTGGATGTCAGATTGCTTCCTCATATTTGTGAAGTTTTCTGCTATTACTTCTGCCCATATTCTTTTTATATCATTTGTATTGAGTCCTTTCTTACTGATGTCAATAAATTTCACATTATTCATCTTGGCATCATCTTGCGGGTGATGGATTATTTTTTCCTGCATTCTTGTTGTTTTTAAGAGATCTTTTCTCACCTTCTCATTAGCTGCACCAGCGTCTTCAAGATCTGAGACTGTCTTCACTTTCACTCAAATGGTTTTGTAGACTCATGATTGCGATTTTACATTCTTCTTTATCTCTTTGACTCTGCTTCATGCGATCTATTTCTTTCCTGTATTGCTCATTCAAGGAATCCATCATATTTCTAATCTCCTCTATTTTTTTGTCAATTTCTTCATTAGAGGTAGCTGTTAATGCTTTTACTGCATAGTTTTTTCCATATACTTCTGGAATTGATTCTCTACTTCAGATGTTATGATTTCAAAGATTTCTTTTTTTATTTCAGAGATTATTTCTGCTTTGAGTTCCTCTTTACCCTTTTACTGTTGTTTCTTTGTCTGAGACACTGTTAATTCATGTTTCAGCTGGAATAGTGTTCTCTGCACTTGTTCTGGGTGGGCACTGAGTTTCTCCCATATGTTTCTGGATTTGATTCATTACTTTTGATGCTATGTATTCAAAAATTTCTTTTTTTATTTCAGACATTAATTCTGGTCTGAATTCCTCTATACCATTCTACTGTTGTTTCCTTGCTTCTTACTCTGTTAATTCATTCATTTTAGCTGAGCTCGTGTCCTCTGCACTTATCATTGGTGTGTGCATAGGCCTGAGATTGCATTTGGCTCCTTGTTTATATCATGACTCTGACTTCTGACTTTTGGTGTAGAGTTTTGGTGCAGTTCTAACCTTAGCACCTTATGAAATTCAGGTATTGTTACACCGAGTTCTAATTCATGCAGTTTTGCCTGGCTTGGGTCTGGCTGCTGTGCTCACCACCTTCCTGTTGCTGTCCCTGGAGGTGAGCCTGTTGTGTCCCTTTGACAAGATGCTCTGCTTCTGGATTAATTGCGTGGGTTTGACCTTTCTCTCAGTGCAAGGACTTCAGCCTCAGCGTTTCTCCCAGGCCTGGGCTGTGTGTGGAGGGGTATGGGGGTGGGGGTAGGAGAGCACAGAAGCTCTCTCACACACTCACTGGGCCTGGGCTTTGGTGGGTCTGCTGGGCTCCCGAAAGGATGGTGGATGTTCTCACTCACAGGGCATGCAGCGCTGTCTCTGAGGCCACGGGGCAGGACCAGAGAAATCTGGGAAAGGTCTCTCTAGCACAGCATGCCTGCAGTTCTCACTCACCGGGCCAGCTATGTTGGGTCTGAGGCTGCGGGGCAGGACCGGAGAACACTGGGAAAGGTCTCTCTGGTCTCTCTAATGTAGCAGGCCTGCAGTTCTCACTCACCAGCCAAGCTTTGCTGTGTCTGGGGCAGTGGGTAGATATTCTCTTAATCCACTAGTCCATATCCCTGTCCTTCACTGGTAAAGCAGCATTTACATTGCTATAACTCTCATAAACAGAGTCTTCCTTCTTTGATCCTACTTAGAATTTTATTATTGTTCTTAGCCTGTTAGTCTTAAGTTATGACTTGTATCTAGATGTCCCCTCAAAGTCTCATGTGCTTATGAGTGGGGTTTTTCAGAGCTGGCTGGATATGGGCTGTGTGAAACTGGGACTAAGTGTGTGGTACTAATTTATCCACTGATTGGTTTAGCACAGCTCTGGGTATAGATATTGGGAAGCCCCACCCTAGCTATGAGTGGCGCCACCCAAAAGGCTTGTAGCCTGGATGGAATATAGGGAAAGGGGGCCTTGCTTTGCTGCTCGCTGCCCCGCCCCCACCTACTCGCCATGGACTGCATCCCCTCTGCCACACCCCGCTGCCGTGCCATCTCACCAGAAAGCTAGTCAGCCAGGAACCAAAGCCTCTACAAGCGGTGAGCCAAAACAAACCTCTTCTCCTTTAACTGCTGGATGCCCAATATTTGTTTCATGAACAAAACGAAGTAACTGAGAGAGTCTTACATATTAATTTAATTTTATTTTTTTATATATTTGGTACAGGGTCTCACTGCAAAGATCAGATTCGTAGTGATCCTCCTGTGGTCAGCTTCGCAAGTGCTGGGATTAGAGGCGCACGCCATCACATTCAGTCTCAATCCCAGTCTCACTGCGCCCGAGGAGCAGGACTGGCTCAGCGCACCAGGGGTTGAACCCCAGTCCCCGCACCTACCTAAGCAGGTGCTTCAGTCTGCTGAGCTATCCGCCCAGCCTTGCATATTAATTTTAGAATTATTGCTTTTTCCATAAAATCATCTATTAGAGCATTGTCTTAGTTACTCATCTCTCATTGCTGAGGCAAAATACCTGATTTTGCCCACAATTAAGGGGGGAAAAAATCTATTTGGCTCACAGTTTGTGGAGGTTTCATTCCATAACCAGCTGGTTCCAAGGCAGGGTGGTACATGGCAGGGGCAACAGTGCAGATAACAGAAAACAGCAAAAGCAGCAAGGGGAAGAAGGGAAAGCCAGCCTCTTCTCAAAACTCCCTGATTGTGTAAGCAGACCACCACGCTCTAGAGGGGGTGCAGCTCTTGCACAGACTCAGTTGTTTACAAAATGAGGACCCCTCCCTGCTGAGTCACTTCCTTAAACTTCTACACTTCTCAGGTTGACACAATGTACCAACCATTACAAATATTGACTGAAAATGCATCAAACTCATAAACTGTTAGCAAAGAACTGCCGTCTTTTAAAAACTCAGTCTTCCTTGGGCTGGCAAGATAGCTCAGCGGTCTAAAGCGCCTCTCAGGGACCGCGGTTCGAGCCCCAGCACCACATGCCATGCCAGCCCCTCCCCCCAGGGTGGGCTGAGCTGACCCCCCCTCGCAAAAAAAAAAAAAAAAGAATCCTTGATGTGTAGCGAGACACTGTAATAAATAAATGAATTTAAAAAATAAGAATAAAAATAAAATTTAAAAAAAAATCAGTCTTCCAATCCAACATCGAGATGCTTATCCACTTACTCATATTTTGTATGTTCTTCCAAAATATTTTACACTTGTTCTCGTGAAATGCTTTCATGTTGTTATTATACTTATTTCTAGGAGAGAGTGTATCACTATTACAAAAGATATGCTTTGCCATTTTATGACTAATTATTGCCATAGTTGATGTTCAAATGTAACTCTTGTGCCTGGAAGCTTTTCTGAACTCCTATTGATGTGTGAGTTTAAAAATTCTCTCTAATTGTTCTTGTACATAATTGTATCTTTTGTAAATAATTCTTAACGTATTTTAAAAATTCTTCCATCTCGCTTTCCCTTCTTCTCTCAGGGCACCAAGGACTTCATAAGTAATGTCGAGGAGCAGAAAATACTGGTTAACACTTTTTGTTTCTGATGTTAGCAGTTCCAAAGTTTTGAGTGTTTACTGTCGGGTATTGGTAGTGTCCCCCTGCTCCCTAAAGTCTTTTCTTCCTTCATAAGAATACCTGACAAATGTGCCCATGTGAAATACAGCCTTACCAGCTTCCCTTGCTTCTGGTTGTGGGTATATGACTGACTTCTGATTGATATGACCGAAGAGTTTACCTTTTTTATTAATTTGTTCATTGCAGTGCTGAGGATTGAGCCAGGGAACTCTCACATTAGGCAAGTCCTCTGCCACTGAGTTCCATCTCTTGTCTTTTTACTTTTTAATGTAGAGCAGACTCGTACTAATTTTTCCAGGCTTGTCTTAAACCTGTGCTTCTCCTGGCTCATTCCCCGAGCAGCTTGGATTACAAGGTATGCAACACTATACCTGGCTCAGAGGTATTTTTACAACTCCTAGAAAGTTCCTTCAAACAAAGGGTGGGGCCATTTTGATTGCTATCTTTACTCCACCACCCAGCTGATCATGCAAATGAAACAAAACAATCACCCTGGACACGAGGTGACAGAAACTGTGAATTGGGACGACAAGAGGACAGGCTTGATGAGCATCTGGTTGTCTTGCTTCTCTTCGGCAGCACTCCTGCACTGAGCAATAAAGGACTTTTTTTACTTCTCTCCTGCTTCTCCTTTGTGCCAGAGGAGGGGATTTTACATGGGTGGTCACAGAGCTACCAGACTTGGTCTGCACTGCCTGTCTTCAGAAACAATTCACACAAAGAACAAATGAGCGCTGTTCTGCTGAGGTTCTCCTGATCAGAGTCACTCTTGCGTTGACAGACACACAGGTCGAGGAGCTTTTATTAACAGTGCGCTGAGAATCAGTACCTTCCCAGAGCACTGGTTGGGTATAGCATGCTGCCTGCATTAACCACGAAGAAGCCTCTTAAATCAAATTTCTGCTCTTCAGAATCCCTTCTCCCAGCTCTGTCTAGTCACACCCGCTTCCTGTAGCTGTTTCCACAATGATCCCCTGATGTTCTCCTTTAACCTCTTCAGTGACATGGTTAGCAGCTTAATACCTACTAACAATTCTTTATATTAAATTATCTCTATTAAAATAAGTAGAGATTTCCAGCTTTAGCACACAGATGTAGAGTGCTGGAAAATAGCATTGTTCCCACTGGAGATTAAGAAATTGTCTTAAATCCATATGATATCTGACAGAGCAAAGGAAAAAAAAAAAACAAGCCCACTAGTGCCTGTAATAAAAACACAAGTCCTGGGGGCCAGGAAGATAGCTCACTAGAAAAATTGCTTGCCTGGCAAGAGCAAGGGCCTGAGTTCAATCCTCAGTTGTGCCAATAAATAAATAAATAAATAACAAGTCCTGAGCCTTTGCCCTCATAGGACAGATGCCACTGAATACCAAGGTTCAACTAGAAACCTTTAGCACATTGTAAAGGACAAGTCAGGGTAGCCTTTAAGAGTAAAGTTCCTGGAGAGCAGGGGCACACAAATAGTGACGCCCACATCCTCTCGATCTCTCTGCTCCAGTGAACCTCCCCACAGGGAAGGGTCTTGACAAGGCTCCTTCCCAAGTGCTGACGGGAAGGAGGAACACCAGCCACAGACCTACGCCCACCCAGAGCCTGTCCCTACCTAAGGCTGAGGCCAAATAACTACAAATAAAGGATACTTCCCTTTCCTGCTCTCTACCACATGCAAACAAGAATTATGTAAAAAAAAAAAAAAAAAAAAAAAGCAGTGAAATCCAAGTGAGGGCAGCAAGAAATGCACTCCCTCTTAAAAGCAGCACAAAGGGAAGCCCAAAGACAAGCAGGGGGTCCGCTTCAAATCTAGCCAGCTACTGACAACATTACCACCCTCCACACACACTTACAGATGTAACAAAAGGAAAAGCATGTTCATTCTCTAAATGTAAAAATACCTACTACAGTGTCCATTGATCTATACAACTTTCAAAACATATTTTGTAAGGCATACAAAATGGCAAGTTAAAGTATAGTCTGAGGATGTAAAGCAATAATCAGAACTAAATTCACACAACACAGAAATTGGCACTATCAGCGTCTTTGTTTCATGTTTCTATACCAAAACATATGATGCTGGGAACTGTATAAAGAGATTCATTTGGCTCCTGAATTCTGGAAGCTCATTAGCGTGGAATCAGGAGAGGGCTCACCTCACTGACTGCTGTGCGACATGGCAAAGGCCATCACACAGCCAAAATGTGTGTGTGTGTGTGTGTGTGTGCATGTTCACGCACGTGCACACAAGAGCGCAAGAGAGAGAAAGAAAAAGACAGTGACACAGATAAAGAGACAGGGGCAGAGAGATCAGTCATACTGTGACAGAGAGATCAAAAAAGCAGGGAGAAAGTAGGACTGGAAATCCCATTCAAGCAGTTATCCCCCTACTGGGAATTTTCTCTGAGGAACTGAAAACATTATATCATAGTATTATGTGTACTGATCTTTATAGCAGCGCAATGTGTGATAGCCAAATCTTGGAAACAACCAAGATGCCCGTCACATGAGGAATGGTTGAAAAAGATGTGCTATTTCTATTCAGTGGAGTATTACTCAGCTATAAAGAATGATAAACTTGAAGCATTTATATTGAAGTGGATGCCACTCGAACATATACTCGTAAGTGAGATAAACCAGACACACATGTGCAAATATCGTATAGTCTCCCTAGTATAAGAAATCAAAAGAAGAAATACAAGTAGAAAGTTACAACAACAACTAAAAAGAAGTTAGTCAGATAGGGCAAACTGAATTGACTTTGCAGGGTAACAATCAGCTTCTCTTCTGGAGGGTTAACAACCTAAGTTTGCAGATTAAAAATTGGAGAAATGGAAAGGCTGCAAGGTCAGCCAATATTTTGGGCCAGGCCTTTCAAGGTCAGTGAAGACTCAGGACATAGGAGAACCTGTACTGTAACATCATGGAATTTAGTTGTGCCCCAAATTTTCTGATCAAAGAGATTATGGAGCCACAGAGGAATGTGATCAATGATGCATAGTGTGCCTAGGGGGAGTCACAAGGAGAGAAAACTTTCTCTCAGGTGTTCACAGAGAGAAAACTGGTCAAGAAATGGCCATGACTCATCCACATGGCTGTCACAGACAAAGGATCTACAGAGTGAGGTACAAGGTTACAAGATAAACCCTGAGGGGACTTCACTGACCTCATCAGATAAAAAAGTTACACTTTTGTTATATAGGTCTTGCTTTATCTCAGTCTTAACCATCCAACAGAAAAGTATAAAAATGAGGTATATAAAATAAGGCCATAATAATAAGCTGAGCTGTTAATGGCTCTAGTCAACAACTTTTTCGGATAACCCGCTATTATTGTGGACTGGTGGACTGTGTTTGATTGGTTCTCTGAATTCAAGCACCTATAATAACTGAATGACAATAGAATACCCATCTTTGACAGGACTAAACAACAAAAAAAGGGAGATACAAAGGAAGAATGTACAGTTAGGATAAATTACAGTACTCTTGCATAATTCTATGAGAAGAAAGATTTGCACTAATAGTGTTCAGACAGTATATCCTGTCTGCTTTTTGTACTATGGATAACCACTATGAAGATAACAATGTAAAAAGTATTAATTATTGCAACTGTACTATAATTCAGCTTTAAAAAAAAGATAGGTATACAGCTACATTCTCTTAATTCATTGATTAGAGGCATCTGCTCTAACAGTATTTGTACATAGCGTATCATGTATGGACCTTGTACAACGAAAAGCCTCTACAAAAACCATGTGCAGCATATTAATTGTTGGATCTGTCCTACTAATTTAATTTGAAACTGTCTCATTGCTATTTGTTCTTCAATAAAATAAATTAGAAAAAAAAGCAGGGAGACGGGCCAGGGAGACAGCTCAGAGAAATAAGCACTTCCCTGGCAAGTACAAGGGCCTGAGTTCAAACCCAGGTCCCACCAAAGAAAAGAAAAAAGGAAGCAGGGAGAGTCAAGGCTGACTCTTTTATAACAAACCCATCTCACAGGAACTAACCAATCCTAAGCCACTCCTTGAGACCAGCATTAATCTCTTCTTAGGGCAATCATAGTTCAACCACTTTCCACCAAGACCCACGTCTTAAATGTCCTACCATCTTTCAATACCATTACACGGAGGCCCCACCTTTGTATCAATTTATAAAGATCTCCAGAAGCAGCTCCCTTTTACCTGATAGAACAAGCAATACACCTGTACAGCTCTGACACAACACCATTCAAACTTAATCATTCTCTGCAGTTATATGGACTGAAGAAATTCTCATCATAATGGCATTCTACAAATAGCATGCTGATTCACATTATCCGTCATATTACGCTCATTGGATCTGATCAACAAGAAGTAACTGGTTTCCTACTTGCCTCAGTGAGACAGATATGAATAAGAAAATGGGAAATAAACTTCTTTAACATTCAAAGAGACCAGAGATACACATGCCTGCCTGGAAAGTACAAGATCTTGAGTTCAGTCCCTGGTACAAAAAAATAAATCAAGGGCATATGACTTTATTTATTTTAATGTATTTAGTGCAGGGTCTCACTACACAGAAGATCGGACTCATAGTAGTGATCCTCCTGTTTTTAGCCTCCCAAGCACTGGGATTACGGGCGCACACTACCACACTCAGCCTCTGCTGGGCCATCTGGCCAGCCCTAAGGGCATATGACTTAAGTGAAGCTTCAAAGAAAAGGTTCAGGAATTTGAAACACTACAGACATCCCCTCTATGGTGAAATATAAGCTGAAATTTAAAAAAAAAAATCAACCCAAAAAATCATCAAATACTTTGTATAAAATCTAACAAATATGCAAGGAGGAGTGTACTGGACCTACGTATAAAACACAGATAGAAGAAATAGACAAGACCTCCAAGTAAATGTAAAGATGTTCCATGCTATTACTTGGAAGGTTCAATACTACTAAGATATCAATTCTTCTCCAAATTGATCTGTAGATTTAACATCAGTCAAAACCCCAGGAGGACTTTTTGGTAGAACTTGACAGACTAATTTTGAAATTCATTTAAGAAGGAAGAAAAACTTTAAAGTCAAACAATTTTTAAAAACACTAGAAAATTTGTATCACTTGATTTATTTACTATAAATCTTTAGAAATCAAGGCAGTGTAATGAGAGAGACATATAGATTAATGGAACAGAACAGAGTTCAAAATGGACTCATACATAAATAGTAAATTGATTTTTTTTACAAAAGCAGAGTTACAATTTAATGGACAAAGGATGATCTTTTCAACAAATGGTGCTGGAATAATTGGACATCAATAGCAAAGAAAAAGAATTTCAATCCATACTTGATAGCACACATAAAGACTAAAACAAAATAAAAACATGTACCTAAGTGAAATCTGAAACAATAAAATTTCTGGGAAGAAAGACAGGAGAAATAATTCTAGACCCTGGATTAGGCAAAGATCTTTTAGATATAGAGCAATACCTATAAAAAGTGATAAAATATGCTTCATTAAAATTTAAAGCTGTTCTTCAAGAGACACTCTTAAGAAAATGGAAAGACAGGCCACAGACTAAAAAAATATATTTGTGATAGGTGTTTTTTAGGTGAATGATGCAGCAGAGAAACAGGCAGAAGGAAAAAGGGAAATGGGCTTTATTATTTTATTTTATTTATTTTATTTTATTTTATTGAGAACACGGAGAGAATTTGGAGAGGGAAAGGAATTTTCTCTGCTGGACAAAGGGAGGCTGAGGCTTTTATGACCTCTTGTCAGGGGAAGGGTTTGAAGGAGGTGCTTAGATATATCTGAGAAACTGATTAGGGGTTCTTCCCAATCAAGGAAGTGGGGTGGGTGAAAGCAAATTATGTCCTGGGCTGAGTTGGAGAAGGGGAAGGGTGATCTTTTGTTTTAAAGGCATCAGCTACATTAGACGACCACCATAATGATTTTAGCAATTCATACTAGGGCCTGAACCTATCAATTTGCAAAACACAAATCTGACAAAAGATTTAGATCTTTATATATTCTGGTACATAAAGAACTCTGAAGAATCAATAACAGGGAAATAACCTAATTTTTAAAAATGGGCAAAGGTTTCAACAAATTTTTATATATTTTTATATACAAAATTTTATATAAAAATATAGGGCCGATCAAATAGCTGAAGAGACTAAAGCACCTGCTTAGGCAGATGACCCTTGGGGTGCCGTGCCCGCCCTGCTCCAGGGCACACTGAGACCGTGACTGACTGGACATGGGGGTGCACACCTGTAATCCCAGGGCTTGGGAGGCTGGACACAGGTGGATTACTATGAGTCCAATCTACCTTTTTTTCTTTTGCAAATGGAGCCGTCCGTAGTAGTACATGCCTGTAATCCTAGCACTCTGGAAGACTAAGGCAGATCACAACGTGGAGCCCAGATAGTGCTGTTAGGAATTTAGTAAGATCCGTCTTAAAATAGAAATTAAAGGGCTGGGGTATAGCCCAGTACAAAGGCCCTGGATTCAGTCTCCACTACTGGGGTCGGAAAAGACAGTAAATAGGTACACAAAAAGATGTTCAACATCACAGGTCATTAGGAAAATACCAGCTAAACTGCAGTGCTATGCCATCATCCACCTACTCCAAATTTTAAACAACTGGCCTGACAAGTGTTGGGAAGGATGAGGGCAAGCAGAATCTCCCACCGCTTGAGGGAGCGGTGCAAAGCACAGACGAACCGTAAGGTCCAGCCAGTTCAGTCCTAGCTACTTACCAGAGAGAAACAAAAGCATGTGCTTTCGCAAGGAGGTCTACAGTAAGGTCCTTAGGAGAAGGCAGCCTGGTGAGGGGTATCCTAGCTGAAACTCCAAGGTTCAGACAATGAGATTATAGCTGAGGCAGCACAGACTTTCAAAGAACAAAGCCCACCCAGGGGTTCACCTGATCCTACTCTCAACCAGCCCTCAATAGGGTATGTGGGTCCAATTGGCTCCAACACTCCTGTCCCAGATGGAGCCACAGGGATCCTGTTCTCTGCTGCTGTCAGAGAGGATCGGGCTGCAACCATTCAGCAGAGCAGTCTAGAGCAGCCTGGCGCTCCCGCCATGCACATGCAGGCTGCAGCGCCTGCACTGCCCCACAGGGCCCAGCAATAACCACCGCCACTGCTTACAGGCCCAGGGCAGGTCACTGCCTCTGTCCTCCATGGAGGGAGGAGAGGCGTCTCCACCCTGGCAGCCGGGACTGTGCCTTGAGAGTGGGAGGCAGCTCTTCTGTTCTCCCATCAGTGCTCACTGGAGAAGTCCACACTCCAGCCCCTGCCTCTCATCTCTCACAAGCTGATAGCACTCACAGACAAGAGGCAGCTTCTGTCAGTTGCTGCCAGTTCTGAGCTTTTGTCTTTCTTTCTTTTTCTTTCTCTCTTTCTTTCTTTCTTTCTTTCTTTCTTTCTTTCTTTCTTTCTTTCTTTCTTTCTTTCTTCTCTCTCTCTCTTTCTTTTTCTGTCTCTCTCTCTCTTTCTTTCTTTTAAAATTTTTTTGGCCTGAAGCATTGACTTCCAGTGGGGAAAAATCCCCAAATCCTCTGAATTAAGATCTGGCCCCTCTGTTCGTTCACTTACTGCTCTTGCTGGGTGCCGTGGGTTAGGTGGGTTAGCTGTCACTGCTTGAATGAAGAGATGAGGGAGGTGACCCAGGCAAGACAAAGCAGTGGGAGAGTGACAGCCCTTTCTGGGGGCTTCCTCACCCAGGTGACACTCTCGCTCAGCATTAGAGATGAACCACCAGCAGCACGGCCTCACAGTCCTACAGCTTTTCCCTTTAAGACAGGGACACACGTGAGCAGCCTCGTACTCAGTCTACAAGCAAGTCTGCAGTCAGTGGCTCCTCTGTTGCCTGTCAGGCCATATTCAGTACCCAGATGTCTGTATTTTAGGAAGCTCTGGATTTTGAGGAGGAAAGGAGCTGAGGAGATTGGAGAAATTCCCTAGGTGTGGCCAGGCTCCTCCATCTTCCTTACCATCAAGTACTCAGCAGAAAAGGTGTGGTGGAAAACAAACCCAAAGTACAAATAATATCAAAAGAATAAAATAAAAAGCAAAAGAGGAGACAGCTCAGTAGTCTAAGCACCTGCCTGGCGAGTGCAAGGACCTGGGTTCAGCTCCAGGTACCACACGCTGGGCCACCCCCGAATCCCAGGCGTGCCTTTCCAGCCACCAAAACCACACTGTGTAGCGAGACCCTGGACCATAAGAATAAATAATAAATAAATAAATAAGACTTAAAAGCAATAGGAAGCAGAAAGACAGATCCTTTGCAACAGAGAGGGATCTAGAGAGGGTGGGGGGATAAGAATGAAGACATGAAGTGCGTGTGTCTACTCCTTAAGATGACTACAGCTGTGATGTACTGCAAACCTATACTGATAAAAATTTTCTTAAAACAAAGACAGCCTCCATGTTAGAGGCCAGGCCTCCTGCTTCTGGGCAGTATCTCAGTATGGAGGTGCGGGGCCTGATCCCCAAGGACCAGGGCACGCCACAGAGTGGGGGCTCTGACCCAGACACCTCTTGCTGGCACAGGCACACCCCTGTGCTCTTTTAATCTTTTATTTATATTTCAAGTTGCATTCAGGCCAATGCTCCTTGATGTACAGTTCTGTGAGTTTTGTCAGATGCAGAGTTGTGAGCCACCACTTCAGTTGTGCTACGACAAGGCTCTAGCCCTCAAAACAGTTCCTCGTCCACACTGGCCCCCGGGGGGGCGGGGAGCCCCCACCACCATCCCTACACCTGATGCCCGATGACCTCTTTCCTGCTCCTTCCATTCTGTGTTCACCAGAATGCCATGCCAGAGAACTCGTATTAAGTGGATGTAATTAGCTGGCTTCTTCACCTAACATGACACATTTAGGGTTCATCCATGTGACTTACACTTAAAAAGAAAAACCTACTTCTTAAACATATAAAACTAAAAGTCTGGTTGAAATTCAATTCCCCGCCAGAATCCCCATCTTGCGGGGCTTCCAGCTTCCCCACAGCCCCTGACGCTCCCCACACCCATCAGTGCTGGGGCTGCCCCAGGCTGTTCCTCTCACCACCCACAGCCGGCCTGAAGCCCAGCCTCCTGGCTATGCCCTCAGCACCCACCTGCTCTCGGCCCTTCGTGGGGCCACACACTTGTTCTGAAACACTGTTTTTAATCCAAATGCCCATCGGCCCTATTACTAAGCATAATACAATCCAGAGAGTACATGTCCTAGGTAAAGATGGACACCTGATTACAGACTATTTGACATCTGTACCACACACACACACATATGCACACACACACACACACACGTGTGCGCGCACGCACACACACACACACATACACACGGGCTGCATCCAGGTCTTGATCCTCATACTCAGCTACATATTACACTGATGTGAACAACAGAACACAAAGCAACTGTGTCACTATTATGAAGGTGGAACTCAGGGTGATCACAAAGGCCCAATGGAACATGGTAGAATGTAGGAACACTACTTTAGGCAGGCTTCTGTGTAGAGCTTCGAGCAGATACACCGTTGGAAAGGCCAGTTGGCCCTAAGGGACATGGATATGGTGGGAGGCACTGCAGCCACAGCAGTCTCAGGGTCTTCACCTCACAGTTCAAGCCCAGCAGGAGGTCTGCAGCCCCTGGAGCCAACCTGCTCATCTTCTGCTTTTGCCCAGCTGCAGCCACCAGAGACAACACCTCCCCCAACCCTCAACTCTCCCCCCTTGCCACCGCAAGTCCTACCACTCTTCTTGTGGCCAGGAGTGTGGCTGCTGGCTCACACTTGGGTTCCTTCTGAGCCTAAAGTTACCCCTCACCACCAAGGCCAGCCCATCAATAATGGCAAAGTAGAGGTACAAACTCTTGCTGTCACCCTTTGGCCTCACAATGGTGCCAAACTGAAGAGTCACCCAGTGCCGGAGCTTCCTGGGGTCTTGGCTGAAGCCACGTCGCAAACGCATTGGACTTCAGCTGTTCTCTGCCCATGCCACCTCCCTCTCATCCTGACAGTGTGGGTTCCCACTGCACTCTGCAGAGTCTCTACATCTGACGCCCCTTCTCAGAGTCTGCTTTAAGGAAACCCAAATGGAGGCAGAGTGAACAGGTAGATAGCATGGCTGTCAGAGTCAATGTGTAAAACATTTACTCCACTTAAAATATGTATTTTCCCATATTATCTTATTTGCTTCTCTTAGTAACTCAGTGCTGTACCATTTTATATTTCAGTAAAGGAAAGCCCACATGGACTATCAGTGACAAATCTGACCTAGGCTGCTCCCAGGCATCTATATCCATACCACCCTGCAAACACCTGATCTACGCAAGAGTAGAAGAGAGAGAAGACAGGAGCTTCCTTATCCAGCGGTGTACCACACAATTCTAGAGTAGGATGCACGTTCCTAGTCATCAGAGACCATGCCTATTTTCTCCCAAATGCCCAGCAGATGGCAGTCAAGTGTCTTGAGGAAGGGGCCCCTCTTCATCTGCACGCTGGCATCTGTGCTCTGGTGCGTGTCTGACTCAGGCTGAGTGAGGGTGGATGCAAAAGGCAGCAGATGCTCCCACCTGGCAAGGTCCCTCCGCTAATAGCACTAACCTGTCCACCCACTAGGTAGCCATCCCCCTAAAGGGTCTCAACTGCTCAGGCATTGAAAATAAATCCAGAATGCTGACATTCCCTGAGGGTAGCATCTGATCATTGCTTAATATTGCGTGGAGTGGAAACTAGAGGGATGTTCCTTGAGATGTGACCAATTAACAGTGTCTCTGAAACATCCTTAAAATTGAATATTTTTGAAAGCCATAGATCCTGCAAGGACCAAATGAATACAAGGAGAAAAAAACAGAAAATGTGGTGACAACTTTCTGGAAATTGGAGCCGTACCTGCCTTGGATTCGAAGTGCCTGCAGAGAGGTCTCCAGCCTCTGGGAAAATAAACAAGCAGCACCTACCTTCTCAAAACCCTGGATGTTCCAGTACTCAAGCATCAAGCCTTTGATGTGGGAAGGAGACGTGAGGCTAAAAACACGTCAGTGGCAAGCTTCTCTGTCAGGAGCCATTGATTCCCAGAATCCTCTGTGATTAGCAGAGAGTGCTTATACTAAGCACAAAGAATAAGAAGAAAGTATGGGGGCCTTGGTTCTGGGGCTCACTGTCATCCGAGATAAAGTCTTTACCAACAGTCTGCTTTATCAACATGGTTGTCAGCTGCAACCATCAAGTCCTGGGAAAGGTGAAAGGGAGGAAAAGAAGGAAGAAAGCAAATCCCAAGGCTCCTGATCTCAGGAAAAACAAAGCTTTCCCAGTTTGCTTATGACTCTTGGTCATCCTTGAGTATGTCAAGGATGTGGTCACACGATTTACAAGGAAATGGAGACAATGCCAACCACTGGAGGAGGTAGGAAAGGCAGGTAGAAGGAACAGTGCACCAGGTGGGATGAGGGAGTTTCTTGAGAAGTGTGCTGGTCAGGTGGGCACCCAGTATCAGAGATGTCTTCTCTTGGACTGGCCAAGTGTCAGTGCGGGCTTCCCCACCCTCTAGGGGGGGTGTGCATGCAAAATCCAGAGTTTCAGCGGCTTACAGAGGTAGGGAGTGAGAAGTCTCAGTATATCGCCTCTCAGGGAGACTCCTCTCTCCAGCCTTTGATGTCCCAGAGAGATTGGAACCAGCCCCTGGCTGGGAGTCTGCTGGCCTTTGTTGGGCCACTGTGCACCTCCACCATCCAAGATACCTTCTACCCCAGCACTCCCAGATTGTGAGACCTGCATATGCTTGCCTCTCTATCACCTCCACCTCAGGAATTCACAGAGTAGATAGAACAGAAACACAGAGTTACCACAGCTTCACCCATGTGCCAGCTTCAATTCCTCACCTGTATGGGAGTGGGTAAGTAAAAGATGGAGGATTCATAATACAGAATGCTCTTCAGATACCAGAAGCAAAGAACTAACTGCCTACACCACACCACAAATAGAGTTTAAAACCAGAGCATTGAAAGAGAAACATAAGAAAAGAATGAAATCTTGAATAATACCCATTTATATAAATGAAAAGTGCATACACACAAATGGCCAATAAATCATGAAAAAGTGCTCAATTTCATTAGTCATCAGGAAAACGCCAATTAAAACCACTATGTGAAACCTCTATACACCCACTCAAGTGACTAAAATAAAAACAACAAAAATACCAAGCGCTAGAGAATGTAGATGAACCATTCACTACCAGTGGAGAGTACACTGGTAGAACCACTTTGGAAACCTGTCTAGCGGTGCCTAGACACACGTGCCCTTATATGACTCAACAGTTGCATTGTCAGACATGTGTTCAGTGTAAACATGTACTTACATTCTCAAAATCCATGCACTACAGTGTTCACAGTGTCCTGCTCATAGGAATCCCAAACTAGAAAATGGAAGCGCTCCCCAACCCCAAATGGATAAATATGGTTTGGGACACGCATTACGATGGCATCCAGCCCAGCAAAGGCAGTAAATGAGCTACAGCAAACCCCATTGGCATGAATCTTACAATATAAAGCTGCTCAGAGGAAGCCAGGCACAAAAGAATTTGTATTTTATGGTTCCATTGTAAATATCAAGACCAGAGCAAAAGCCGGGCGTGGTGGCAGAGGGAATTCTGGGGCAGTATAGTAGTCTAGCCCAGGTGGCAGGGCCAGCTACAGGAAGAGGGGATGAAGGGGACTTTGGTGTGGGGTTCTGCTTTGCTTCTATGTGCTGCTTCTATATATGTGTCCAACTAGAGAAAAGCCATGAGCACTTAGAAACTTCAGCACTTAGAAAATGCACACCTTCCGATACAGAGGTTCAGACAGGGAAAACATCAAATAAAAGGCCTGCCGGGCGTGGTGGCGCATGCCTGTAATCCCAGCACTCGGAAGGCTGAGGCAGGAGGATTGTTGTGAGTTCGAGACCAGCCTGAGCTACACAGTGAGCTTAAGGCCAGCCTGAACTACATAGTGAGACCCTGTCTCAAAAAGACATTAAAAAATAAATAAATAAATAAAAAATAAAAATAAAAAAAAAAATAAAAGGCCTGAGCAGTACAAGCAAAGCACATGAGCACAAACAGCAATAGTACATATTTTAGAAAAGTATGCACACATTTGAAGACCTTTTTTTTTTTTTTCAACACTAGAATGAACCCAGGACCTTTACACTGAGCTATACTCCCAGTCTTTCTTAGTTTAATTTTTTTTTTATAGAGTTTGAGACAGGATCTTGCTAAGCCACAACCATGCCCAGGCTGGGCTTGAATTTATGATCCTCCTGCCTCAGCCTCCCAGAGCACTGGGATTATAAACGTGTGCCACCATGTCCAGCTAAAGACTTACTTTATCACCTTTTAGAGATGGCACTTGTGTGAGGAGGGAAACAGGGTGGATAGGAGTAACAGGGAGAGAAGTAAAGTCATGTAAGAGTCTTACAGGGGTCCTCTTCGATATTGCGCTTAATTCAACTTCCAGCCTAAGGTAGAAGACAGGTGGAGTGAAAGAAACACGGGTCTCACCCACCTCCGACTGCTTTCCAGCCAGCGGCGCACTGCTCTTTCCCAGCCCAGAGCATGGCAGGGCTCCCTGCGGGCTGTGCCATCCCCACATGCCTGTGCCCGTCCTGCAGGCAGCAGCTTCCCTCAGATGCATCCTATGCTTTCCTCTCGGACTCTACAGGAGCTCCTAGCTCTGACTGCTGCTTCCCGTGGGACCCTGGCCCCAGCTCCCATTTCCGTCCGCTGCTATCCCTGGATCTGGCCCTCTCCCAGCTGTGAGGAGGCATGTGAAAACCCTACCGGTGCTCCCTACAGGGCGAGGGAGCACCAGCATTCCGCTCCCATCCCCATCACCTGTTCTCCCAGCCTTCTCTCCTGCTGGGCCCGACGTCCCTGTGCCCGTGTGAATCTCCATTCCGGACTCCAAGGCCTGTGGTGGAGTATGTCAGGGGCCCTGCTGCTCCTTCGCTGTCTTCCTGCCTGCTGCCTCCCCGAGCTCCGGGAGATGCGACCGCCCTCGAGCTGACTGGGCAGCTCACTCTGGCCACTAGTGGGAGCTACCGGCCAACCTGAGGCCGGGCAGAGGTTGAAGCCCGAGACAGGTCTGCGGTCCTTATGTCGGGCCAGCCTGGCGCCTGGCCCCGCTGGGAGCTACAGCGTCTTGCGCCCTGTATTTGCTGTAGACTTTTACCGAGCCCTGATGAAATCATCCCCCTCCCTGCCCACATGAGGCACCTGTGACCCCTGTATCCCCATATCCAAGACTCCACGACATTTCCCAGCTCTGCCTCAAAATCCCTAAAACGGAGGGGCAGGTCCCACATCTTGCCCTCACAAAGCCAGCACCGCAGTGCCCTCTGAGACTGCAGCGCACATCCGCCTTCCAAGAGTGGTTCTTGCTTCTGCCCTGAAAATGTGGGACAGAAGAAAGTAAAATGCGTTACAGATTAAGACAGATTACACACACGTGCTTCTGGGATGGCTCTAGGTGGTGGCCACTGCAAGCCTGGCGGTGCCCTGTCCCTTCCCACACCCTCAGGCAAAGGCTGGTGGCCCGGTCTGGTTTGGACAGAAGAAGTGAGCTCCCCGGACCTGAGTGCTACCCCGAGGTTCTAGAATATACATAGGAGCCCACGTGTGCAAGGACATCTTTCGGAGTGTGCACGCCTGTAACAGTGTCCTTGTGTAGACCACCGACATGTCAGCGTGACTCTGGGTCTCGGTGTATGTTCAGATCCACAAGGTTGTACAAGGCGGGGGAGGGTGAGTGTGAATGTGCCTGCCTCTGTGTGGTTGTTGTGTATGTTGATTGTGTACTTGATCTGGGTCTGGACGTGTGTTAGATTATGCCAGCACAGGTGTGTCTGCGGAAGTATCCACTGTTGTCCAAGTTTTTATGCAGTCACTCTGTTTCCTTAGGACAGTGTGGTTCTATGTGTGTGTGGAGTGGTGGTGGATATGGGTTTCTGAGTTAGAAAGTGCCCTTGGATTTGTCTGAGCGTCTGTTTGTGTGTGTGTGTGTGTGTGTGTGTGTCCGACCGAGTATGTGAGGGAGGTGTATGTCTGCCGCAGTATGGATGTGCCCATGTGCACAGGTGTGTGATGGGGTCCCGAGTCAGCGAGGAGGGGTGTATGTGTGCGTGCGTGTGCGCGCTTGTGTGCCCTCGGTCAGCCTGGCGCGTGCCTGGCCGTGTCGGCGTGGGTGGCTCCCGTGGCGACGCGTCCCCGGGCCGGTGTGCGCACGCCGCCGTGCGCCAAGTCAGTGGTCCGTCCGCGTCCGCGTGGGCGCTGTCCATGGCGGGGCGCCCCGTGTGGGCACGGGGGTGTGCGCCCCGGCGAGGGTTGCGGGCGGAGCGCCACGTGCGGAGCCCGGCTAGCCGCTCTGGGGCGGAGCCAGCCGGGAGCCCCGAGCCCCGGGCCGAGCCCAGGCGGGGCCCGCCCCCGACCCCGCCCCCAGCCCGCGCCCGCCCGCCGAGCCCGGAGCCCGGAGCCCAGAGCCCGAGCCGAGCCGAGCCGGAGCCGAGACGGCCGCGGCGCCGTGGGATGCGGGGATCGCGCCCCCGGGGCTGCTGAGCCTGCGCCCGTGCCCAGAGCTGGTGCCGAGCCGCGTCCGCGCCCTTCGCAGCCGCCCGCCGAGGGCCAGGCGGGGACCCGCAGGTGAGGAGAGAGCGCCCCTCCGCCCGGCGGCCCGGCCCGGCCTGCGCCCTCCGCCCGCCGCCGCCGGGCTGTCCTCCCCGAGGGCCGGAGCCTCCAGCCCTTTCGCCCCCTCCCCGGCCCGCGTCTGCCCGTCCGCTCCCTCCCCCATCGCGCCCGAGAGGCTGAGCGGGTGTAGAAGGGGCGCAGCGCGCTCCGGCCGGCGGGGATTCCTCCCCGGGGGGGGCGTCTTGGGTAGCTGGCGCCCCCTCCCCTTCCCTTCCGGGTTTCCCTTGCGCTGTCGAGGGCCGGGGGAGGGGCGCTCCGACCCAGGCTTCCCTGCCATCCCTGGTGCAGGCTCCGGGAGGGTTTGGAATTGGGACCCAGATTTCCGAGGCGGAGACCCCAAGGTCAGAGTGGCGACCAGGCACGCAGCCAACGTGTTTCGAGAGAACGAGTGTGAAGGGGTTGGCCGCAGAGGGCTGGGAATGGGGGACAAGGCCAAGCACCCCTTCTCTGGGCGCGAAGGAGCCTCCCGCTGGAGCTATTGTCTCTGTTGGACGAGATCTCTGCGTGCCTTGACAGGAGAGCTCTGTGCTCTCTAGCGCAGGACAGTTCTGTACGTTTCCTATCCCTGAGCACTGGGACCACGAGGAGATCTAGGTGCCCTTTGAAGCCCTAAAGTGGTCGCATCTCCTCTAAATGGTCTCTGTGTGCTCTAAAAGCAGAAAGGTCTCTGGGCGCTGAGATTCTGGGGGAGTCCTCTGCCTCCTCGCTCTGGCTCAGACCCGGTCAGGCTCACGCCCTGGCTGGGAAGAAGCTGCTCTTGACCTCTGTTATTTTCGATGTCTCGGGTGGCACTGTGGGAGAAGTGTCTTTGCCTGGCCTGATCTGGGGGGCTGGTGGAGGGGAGCTGTAGGGAATGGTGGTGGTAGAGGTGGCGGCTGGGGAGACGCTGGGGACAAGTCTCTGACCGCAAGCCCGCCTGACAAACACCTGTTGGAGGGCAGCTGTGGCAGGACTCGCGCCTTTCTTAGTCCTTGAGCCCAGCCTGGGGACTTGAGGGTCAGGATCCTATTGAGGCCTGCGTTGGTTTTCATTCCCCAGCTATCTGCTCACCTCTGGCTGAGACCTCAAGCTGTTCTCCCGGGGACACTAGGCAGTGCCACCCAGCCAGCACACCGTGTGATTTGCAGGAGACCGGGCACCTCAGCCCTGTCCGGAGTCCCCACCAACCCCGAACCTAGATCAACAGAGGCCCTGGCCACACTGACCTCAGCTCCTCCCCCTGAGAACAGGGCAGGTGCATGTGAGGGGCAGTGATAGGGTGGACTGAGGGAGAGACAGGCAGCCATCACAGGAGACTGAGACCGAGAGGGGACAGCGAGAGAAGGAACAGATTCTTTGTTAGCGGCTGTAGTGCTATATAAGAGCCTTATCAAACTTTTAACAGAATTCTGTCACCTCCTGTTGTAAAAGTAAGGAAACTGAGGCCAGGGGGCTTCAAGGACTTATTCAAGGTCACATAGAAAGTCTCTGGATTCAGGGCACCACTCAGGATAGAGGATCTGAGCAGAAAGGAAAGGGGCCTTCAGCCCATGGGACTTGAGCTACCATTGCATTCTCTGCACTTGGCCTCTGCTCTTCGTGGTGAACAGCATACCTCTGGCAGAATTCCAGGGTGGACTCACTTGTCATGAAGAGTGGGCTTGGGAGAAGGGTGGGAAGCACCAGAAAGTGGGGAGCAGGGGAGCATGAGAGGCCAGAGCCTGTGCCATCCACACAGGATGGGTCTATAAACAGAAACCTTTTTCTCAGGAGGCCCTGTTGATCCTTGAGGAAGTTTTTGGAAGTGTATGCCATGGTAAAAGTGCAACCTCAGAGCCCACTCAAAGGAGAGTGATTACCTTTGGCCAGGCAACCAAAGGTATATTTCTAACCAAAATAACCTGGGTTTTGAAGGGTAAATAGGAGTTTTTCAGGATGTAGTTTTTCAGCCTTCAAAACTGGCCTGTACAAAGGCGAAGAGATATGAAACAGCACAGATATAAATTAGGACTTGTTGGGTCCATGGTGCCAGGGGTAGAAGAATGGAGTGAAAGCCTCATAAGTAATAGTCATGGAGACCTTGTGAGCTGTGCTCAGGATTGGGAATTTATCCTTAGTAATGGTATAAAAATAGCTAGCATGAACACTGTGCTTGCTGTAGACTAGGGTACCCTGAGCCCTTTGTGAGGCCCCTCTCCTTGTATCACCCCTGGTGGCAGGGGACAATAACGGCCACTTTGCAGATGATAAAACTGAGGTCCAGGAGGTGAAGTAGCTGCACACTGTCACACCCATCCTGGGTAGCAGAACTTGGCATCAGTGGATCTGCTGTGCACCCTGCCACCTCCCGGGCAGACAGAGAGTAGTGTCAGTAGCCTTTCAGTGGAGGGAGAGGTAACAGACAGGTGACTGCAAGTGACAGAACATGAGACGTGCCTCTGTCCCCATGAAGGGTCCCACTGCCCTGCAATCTCTGACTTTGTGGGCTCAAGGAGCAAGGAACATGGCCCCATGGCATTCTGCAAGCAAGAAGGGCAAGCGGAGCCCAAAGAACAGAAGGAAGCCAAGAGGTGTTTCAAGGTTCCCCGAAAGTGGCTGCCCACCTGCAGGGAGTGGGGACATGGATCCAGCAGGAGGCACCCGCCGGAAGGGGGTCTGGGCTGGAGCCTGGAACTTGGAGTCCTCAGCTGCAGCAGGGAAGCAGAGTCCAGAGGGAGCACAGACCTTTGTCTCTCAGTGCTGACATCAACCTCACTTGGAAAACTTTCCATAAAAATACCAGTGCCTGCTCTAGCACTAATCCAGTTGGTTCTTGGGTGGAGCTCAGGCACAGTGGCTTTGTGGGAAAGGGGAAGAGAGGGAAGAGAGTTGAGTCAGGAGCCAAAAGCACTTCAACATGAAGGCTGAAGTCTAGGAAGAAGGCTGGAGGAAGCAACCAGAGAGGCAGGAGAAAATCAGGAGCTGGAGCTGTCCACATGGCAGAGAGGGGCACGTCCTAGGGAAGGATTCACCCCTGGCTTTCCTTCTGGGAAGTCTGTGGGTAGATGAGAAAGATGGCTAATTTACAATGAAGGGCCCATTAAAGTGAGCAGCCAGAGGGTTCTTCCACCTCCAGGACAAGCTTCCTTCTGCACCCAAGAATACAGTGCCCTGCCCCTGTGGGCTCTGATGAACGAACGGTTGGGTGGACCAGAGAATGGCTGGTGGGAATGGGAGCCAGTTTGGACTGTGGATTGAGGGTGAGCAGGAGGTGAGGATGTGGAGCAGCGTGTGTAGATAGCACTTTCAAAGGGTTTGATGGTTGAAGAGGGAAAAGAGAGATAGAGGTGAAAGTCCCTCTGTTGAACCATAGAGGTGGCAGACAGGCAGAAAGCGAGGCCCATGGGCCGCTGTGGACAGAGGCTGGGGTATTGCCACAGGGTGGCAGAGGCTGCAGCTATCCACCATACCTCCGCCAGCTCAGGCTGGCCTGGCACAGGTTGGTGGCCAAGTTCAGCCTGGGAAGGGTCTGAGCAGTCTATTCAGTGTCTACTTGATGCCATGGAAGGTTCTAGAAAGTGTCGTAAAACTTACAATAAGCCAGCCATGGTGGCGCACCCCTATAATCCCAGGACTCGGGAAGCTGAGGCAAGAGAATGGTCGTGAGTTCAAGGCCAACCTGACCTGCTAGTGACCCTGTCTCAAAAATAAAAAAAAAGACCTACAATAACTGTTGTTATGAAATTCATATATTGCTTGGGAAATACAGACTGGATATACCACTAAACAGATAACAAAAGATAATATTCCACAGGGACCAGGGCTGGAAGGGAATGAAACAGGATGTGATTCAAGAGCCAGGGTGATTCTAGACGGAAGGCCTTGTGAAGGAGGAAATTGGTCTGAGGCCTAAGCAGTGGGAAAGAACTGAGTGTGAGGAGATCCCAGGAGAGGGTGTTGATGTGGAAGCTGCCAGTGCAAAGGCCCTGGGACAGGCACACACTTAGCATGCGCGGTCAGCTGGAGGCCGAGTGGTGCCCAGCCTCACGCCATCCCCGCCTCTCCGTGGCCTGGCCCCTCAGCCGCGCACGGCTTGCACTGCTTGCCTCCGCTGGCAGCGGTTCCTGGCAATGAGACTATTTTTAGACACAACTCTCCTCTCTGTGGGCCCAGAACATACCGTGTCTTTTTAAGATGATCAATATGGAACGGCACTATTTATAGAGACCCCACGTCAACCCCTGAGGCCTGGGACCCCCAGAAAGTGGAGACAGTCCAAGGCGAGGCTTTGTGGGGCCGGGCACCATGGCTGGCAACGGCCTCAGGGACATCTGACAGAGATTCTTTGAAACTTGTGTCACTGCCTCTGCCAGCCTGCGCTCACCTCGCTCCTCCACAGTTACAGCTGTGGGCTGGGTCAGGTACCACACCTCATTTTTCAGAGGGGAACTGCTGTACCCAAACCCAGAAAGGAAACTGACAGGAGCCTGTTGAAGCCGCTGTCCAATGGGACCGTTTTTGTCCTGTTCTCACTGTTTTCTCCTATAGATGGGGTAGACGAGGACATTGAGGACCGTCTGGGTCTCTCAAGTTCACCCCATGGGCTGGAAAGCCATCTTCTCAGGACCAGAATGGGCTTAGAGTTAGGGCCAGCTTCCCTGGAGGTGATCAGCATCTCCCAGAGCACCCAGGGAAGGCTGCCTGGAAGAGGAGGGCTTGGGCCAAGCTGTGGAGGGTGCTTGGAATTTGGAGGATGAAGGAGAAGTGCTGTGTCTCTGGGCCTGGTAGTGTGAGGGAGTGTTTATGCTGTGAGGCCTGAGACCTCCTCCTCCTCAGCTCCTCCTGATTAAATCTCCCAGGGAGGCAGTGGAAAATCAGTCCCCACCGGTATTCTGGAGGAGAGGGTGAAGGTGCTCCTGCACACTGGTGTGTCAGAGCAGGTCCTGTGCCCACTGGAGGTCCCCCAGTCCTCACCCTAAGGGCTATCACTGCTCTCCTCACCCTCCTGGGAGGCTGAGGCAATGCTGGCCACACCGTGGGCTCAGGATCATAGGAGAATGCCCTTGCCCTGTGGGAAGGGATTTCTGGTGAGCATTGACTCCCCAAAGGTCCAAGGAAAGGAGGTGACCTAGCTTGGGCCCCCAAAAGTTCTCAGGCCGCATAAGCCCCTTCCAGCCCAGACCTGGGGCTCAGGGGTCCTAAGGGGTGGGTGGGGTCAGACCAGGGGAGGGACCTGCCTAACCCAATGTGCTTCCTGCACAGCCCTCAACACCCTAGCCTCCTGGACTTGCAAAAAGGGCCGGAAGAGGGGAGACAGATGGATTCCCCAAGGAGCCCAACCCCTGAGTCTGGTGGGCCTCAGGCCCCTCCCCAGGACCCTCGCTGGTGTGGGGGTACGGGGAGGTTGAGGGCCAGAGATCTGCCTCCATACCAGGCCTGACTGAAGAAAACACAGGTGCTGGGCTGCAAGCAGCAGCAGCCCCCGCTGTGCTGGGTCAGGTATGGTGTGGCACAGACTGCCAGTTAAATAAAGCGACAGCTAGTTGCCAACAAAGGTGGAAACCCAGGGAAAGCCCCCACTGGCTGAACCTGGCTGCCTGTTAGGTATGTAATTGCCAAGCTTCCTCTGGGTGGGGGATGGGAGAGGACGGGAGACGGGGAAGAGAGGAGAAAAACAAGGGAGAGAACTGGAGAGAAAGAGACAGGGAGAGGGACGGAGGGAGATTGAGAGAGAACCTTAAGCTTTCTTTTGAGGCCTACCATTCTCAGAGGTAGAAGCACTTTAAGTCCCTTCCGGCTCTCATCTTTTAGGGTCACAGTAAGGACTTGTCCCCAGGATCACTTGTATTCACAGTGCAGTGCCTGGCTAACTTAGATGGTGCTCACAAGAAATGACGAGTTAAAAAAAGTCTCAAAAACATGTTGAATAAAAGCAGCTTGAAACTGAAGAGCCTACATGTATGAATTAACCTCAGGGACAGATTCAGAACAGTTGGCTGAAAGGGGCAGCAGGGACTTTCTGGGGCTGGGCAATGCTTACTGTGTTAAAGCCTCAGGCATACAGATGTGTGCATTTGCCGAAGTTCACCCAGCTCTGCACCCAAACTCTGTGTGTTTACATGTTAAGCGCATTAAAGAAAAAGGAGATACACATTTGCCTGTACTTTGTCTTGGACTCTGCAGCATCAATTTAATGTCTTGGTAGGTTGGATTTCTCCCACTAGGTGATAAGGAGCCTCAGACGGTGGGCCTCCCAGGTAGCCTGGGGCATGCCTGTCTCCTTTGGTACACATAGTAGGCACCCCACAAATGCTTCTGTCGCCATGGCATCAGTAAGGTTGGCCTGTGAAGGCTTTTTTTCTAGCTCAGGTATCGGGAGAAGTGAGTGGAAGGAACAGAGCTCTACCACCATCTCACCGGCACCTGCAAGCCTTTAGAGGCCCCTCTCGGTGGTCACTTTCTGGGTCTATTTTATGTGTCCTGGGTGGGTGTGGACACTTGGCTCTGGGTCCGGATGGAAGTGACTCAGTTGGGTCTAACTCTGGGCTGCTGTGGTCTCAGGATCTTCTGGTTTGGGCCCTGTGGGGCCAGGACTCTGTTGGCCTTCACCTGCTCTGCGGTGCCACTCAGCACTAGGGCTCTAGGGCTCCCCTGTCCCTAGACCAGTAAAGGGACTCACAAGGAAGACTCGGGTCTGGGGAAGGGGTTTGACACCTAGGGTGTTCTCTGCTCCCTGGGCCCAACAGGGGGACACTGCTGAGTGGCTCATAGGGCAGATGAGTCAATGTGGAGTCCTGACCCACTTCCCTACTGTAGGGCTGGGAGTCAGAGAAGGGAAGGGCACCTTTGGGGAGACTTGCACTGCCAGCTTGTCCTTGGGAAGTGAGCTAAAGGGAGCAAGGGGCTGGAGGCTCAGGCTCTCCCCTCAGCTCCCAACCCTGGGTGAGCCCTGGTCTCAGACCCTAGTCTTACCCAGAATCTCTGTGGCTTCGCTGAAGCGGGTGGGGTTTTCCAACTGGCTGAATTAGCCTCAGCTTCTGCCTAGCGTTGGAATAAATGAGATGCAAATGTGTGTAAATGAGGGCATTCCCAGCTTCTGGGGTGGGCGTGTTCGCCTCTGGGTGGAATGGGGGTGATTCTGCAGGATTCCCAAGATTGCTGGAGGCGGGTGGGGGCTGGGGATGAACAGCCCCTGGGGAGTGCTCCGGGAGGGACAAGGTTAAAGCTCCTACGTTCTCAAAGGAGCGAGCCAGCAGGGCGCGGGTTAGCTGAGGCCCTTGTGCAAGGACGTGTTAGCGTGCCTTTGATCAGGGAGCAGGGGCTTGAATGCAGAGGCCACAGCACCCGCTGGCACCCCTGCAGATCCTTTGTCCCTGTGTCATCGAGGGGAGGGGCGTGCAGGTGTTGACCTGGTGGGCTGGCAGGGCTGTCTGGAGTGTGCTGGGGACCTCGCCTCTCCCCCACCCCCACCCCAACCTGTGGTTTGAGCTCCGCAGCCACCCTCCACTGCCACTAGAGACCAGGAGAGTCCCTCAGAGCCAGGACAGCTCCCTTTCCACCCACCACACTCCTCCTGGACCCCTACCTTGGAGGCCAGCCCGAGGCCTGAGCTCCTCAACACGTGGCCTTCTATACTTATGAGTTTGGTAGCCAGAACTCTCTGCTTTTCTGGTGCCATTCCACAGAAAAATAATAAAAGCCACAAATGCACATCTCGTGCAATTTTAGATGTTTCTAGCAGCTAGGTTTCAAAAAAGTAAAAAAGAAACAAATGAGATTAATTTTAATGTGTTTTTGATCCAGTATATTATCAAGTTAAACATTATGTTTGGCTTTCAATCAATAAAAATTATTAATGAAACAGTTGGCATTCTCTGTCTCCTTGGAAGCCTCCAGAAGGTGTGGATTCCCAAGAGCTTGTCTCCATCTGAGCTCGAGTGGGTGAGTTGCTGCTGTGTTAGTGCCAGAGCCAGGGAGAAAACTGCCAGGAAATCACTTTTGTCAGGGAAACTGCTGCCTCGGGGCATGGACAGAAAGCGGCCAGGTCTCCCTGTGAGACCTTGCCCAAGCAAGGTAAGCCCTGCTCCTGCCTCCCAGGTCTCCTTGCCCTCAGAGACAAAGGCGATGTAGTACAGTGATCAGTCCTCAAACAGACTGGGGCTTACTTGATCTCTAAACATCAGACTTCCCATAGGCGAAAGAATGATATGCCTTTCTACAGCTATTGCAAGGGAGAAATAAGGTGGAAATAAGGTGGTCATAATGATAACCGCAAGGGCACTCAGTGCCGCTCGGGGCTCCTAAGCAGCACATGGTGCTGTAGGACAGCCCTTAGTCTCATGCTTACCCCACTCAGAGCTGAGGAAACTGAGGCCCCAAAAGGGGCCAGGGCACCAGAGTGGGCTTGTGGCTGGGTAGTAGGACACTTAGTATCACATGCATTCCCACACTCATTCCTTCGGTGCTGGGCATCTCCCTGCCAGGCCCTGCTTTAGGAGCTCAGGACAATGCCAAGTGGGGAGGTATGTGTGGAAGTAAATTATTCGATCCTGTGCTGAAGCCAGTGTGAGAATTCAGACGTGCCAGGAGCACAGACAAGGCAAGGACCAGGCAGGGAGGTCTGTGCAGAAGGCAGGTCCCCTGTGGGACTGTGTCCCTGCTAAGGATGGACAGTACCATGAGGCTGCAGCGGCACTGGCGAACACCCGTCACGTGGCGATGTGTGGCCATGGAGAGGAAGCAGCGCGCTCCTCACTCGTGGCTGGTGATGCTTGTCATGCACGCCTTCCACACTGCCAGCCGTGTAAAAGCAGAGCACGCCCTGTGATGTTGCCCCCAGTAGGAAGAGGCAGGAGGATCATGAGTTCAAACCCAGCCTGTACAGCATCTCAACAGTATGGCACATACAGTGATGTACAGTACAGCTTTGACAAAGAGGACTGTGGTACCAGCTTACGTATTTGCTGTGCTACCCTTTTTTTGTTATTTTAGAAAATACCCCTGTAGCAGGCATATTGGAGAACAGTATGCCTGTGATGCTGGCATCATAAACACACGTGTATCTTTTGACTGTGTCAAGAGGCTGCATTGAGTTTTGAGGCGATTACTGAGTGAGTAGTTGAGGTTATGCTTAGTATGATGGGTTTAGTCCCCAGAAACGGGGCCAGAAAAAAAACGAGGCCACTTGAGGTGGCTGACCTATGCCAGCCAGTCCTGTGCAAGTCTCCTCTGCAGGTGGACAAGGCAGCGGGATTGCCTAAGGGTGCTTGCTGCTAAGGGACACATAGCTGTGACGACAGTGATAACCCAGTGATAAAATCACCTGATAGTCACTGAGTACAAATTGTGTGCCAGGCTTGGAAATGTATCCTCACGATAGGCCAGCCAAGTAGTTGGGAGAACCAAGCTGGAGAAACACTAACTTCCCAAACCTACATGTGAAATCAGTGCCAAGGCCCAGGTTCCTGTGGGGAAACTGACTTCCAAACCACAACCAACCACCTCCTCCTCCTGCACAAGAACAGAAAATTTTCAAATGGGGGAGGAGGCAGGAAGGCCGAAAGGGGACTGAGACACAGAAAGAGGGGCAGGTTCTCTGGCTGAAGACTCTGTCCCCCTGCCAAACTCAGCCAGTATGGGCAGCAAAGTTCCTTGCAAGTCAGCATGGGGTCTCGTCGCTGATGACTTATTCATTCTCATTGTGACCTGCTGATGTGGAAATCCACCTTCTTGGGAAGAGAAGTGTGCAGAGTCAGCTGTTAGCCCACATACATAGTGGGCACTGGTTCAGAGTCCTTGGGTTAATGAAAGGAGCCTGAGAGCTGAGCTGCACGTTAGCACATTCCCCTGCAGGCAGAAACAAAGTTGCATGATGCCTGCACTGCCCGCACTGCCGCAAGGAAGGGGGGCCCAGAGTGAGTGAAGTCCCGAGGTCTTCTGTTCGTATTTGGGGCTTGTCAGATTTCTGCTAATCCTGACCTCTGTCCCTGCTGTAGTCGGTCTACACGCTGGAACACCCCTCTTTGGGTGTCCTGACATGCTGAGCGGAGAGCAGAAGCCCTGCGCTCACAGGCAGTGTGACTAGGAGCCACTTATGCCTGCTCTCCACCTCTGGGGAGCAAGCCCCTACCTTGGTGGTACCCACATCCTCTCTGTGGGTACAGGGAGGATGAGCAGAAGTGGCCTATGCTGAGGGGCCTGAGGTCACCAGACCTCCAGGCAGGTCGTAGGAACACAGAGCCAAGCAGGCGGGAGCAAAGAAGCCAGCAGAAATTTCCTAGGAAGCCTGGGAGCCACTTCCACAGAGTGCTTTGCATAAATTTACATGGCAGAGAATATTCTTTGCCTGCTGGTTTCCAGAGGCTCCGACTCCAAGGCGACCAAAATGCCAGACATGAGTCAAGACAGGCGTGTGTCTGCCTTTGGGATCCAGGCTCTGGGATAAGAGTGGGCAGGGAGGGGCTGCAAGGAGCTACAACGTCGGAGTCAGTTCCCTCCTCCCCCCATGGCCAGCCTTCCCAGGAGGTGGGAATTTCAGCACTAAAACTGGCAAAGTCTCATGAAAACCAGAGCAGGTTGGTCATGCTGCATCAGGCCCTCTCCATACCGCGGCTGCTGGCCATGCTGCCAGGCTGTAGGTCCCATGCCACGGCTCTGCAAGCATCATCCGTGGGTTCAGGAAAGCCACCGAGAAGGCAGTCCAGAGAGTTCCCTCCCCACTCGCACTGTATCTCTGCCTGTAAGCCAGTGAGCAAGAGGGGGTTCCCAGCCCTGTCACTTGGGCCTGGGGAGTGTCTGGGGAGGTCTAAGTCATGGAGTGCGGACAGGGGAAGAAGAAAGCAGCAGAGCCCAGCAGGACTGTGGTCCATTCAGGGCTGGAGAGGCTTGTCACCTGGGTGAGGGAATGGGGGCTTGTGACTGGGGCCAGAAGAGGTGTCAGCAGGAGGCAATGTGGGAAGGCGGAGCCAGTTCGTCTCCATTTACTCCCTGGAACTAGTGGCATAGAGGGCCAGGTGAGCCCAGCAACCAGAGGCAGGTGCGGGGGGCGGGGGTGGAGTGGGTTTTCCAAGCTGAATGGACAGGCAGGGAAAGGCCTGGCCAAGTGCTCGTGAAAGAAGCTGTATATATGTATACATATATGCCCAGTAGCTGAGGCCTGGTGTGGAGCAAGACGCTGTCCTGGGGAATGCGCTGCTGGCCTCTGGAGAGAGCAGAGAGCAACCGTGGCTTGGAAACAGACCTGCCACGGCCTCTCTAGATGACTGGAGCCGTAGGCAGGGCCTGCTCAGGCGTTTCCAGGATGGCCCTGCGCAGCCTCGTGTGGGGCCTCGCTCCAGCTGAGGCTTCTTCCTCAGCCTGCGCCCCGAGCATCTTGACTGCCTTGGCATCCTGGGATCCCTGCAGCCGGCACCAGGGCAGGCCAGGCCACAGCGGGGGAGGGAGGTGTGGGCCCCAAGCTGCGGGAGGAGGGGCAGGGCGGGGGCCAGGTGCAGGCAGCTGGAGAACAAGGGAGAAAGCGCATCCTGCCCACCCACCCTGAGCGGACCAGAGACAAAAGACACCCTTGGCATGTTTACTTTGGAACCTGAGGCTGTTGCTACTAGGGAGCAGGGAACTTCATCTGCAATCTGGTTTCAGCTGCTCCCTTGGTTGGTCCATAGCCTTCCCCAGCCAGGGATCCGAGGGTGTGGGTGCTTGGCTGGCAGAGGCCCAAGGAATAAGACCCATCTCAGAGACCCGGGCCCCACCACCTGTCCTCCAGTTGCCTCTGATACCTGTCTGTCGCCCAGACCTGGCCCCTGGCCCTGCAGGTTACTCTGCCTCTCCTGCTGGGCCATGGCAGGACTCAGGATGGAATTTGTCTGGCCCCAGGCCAGCCTTCCTTCCCTCCGAGCCTTCAAGTTGTTCGCCATCCCTGCCTAGAAGTGACACAGAGCACAGAGGAGTCTTAGCCACAGGCAGCCAGGGACAGGTGGAGCCCACCATGAGGAGAACTTGGTGACAGCACCAGAGAATCCCAGGACACCGTGTGTCTGTCCTACTTTCTCACCTCACAGACAGGAAGGTGAGGGGTAGAGGAGGGGACCCCAGAATCAGCAACTGAGCAGAGACCAAGCCAGGGCCTGACCTTTCTCTGCCAGTTGAGTAAAGCAATCTCAGAATCAAGCAGAATTTACAGGGTTAAAAAGGAAGCCAATTGCATTGAATATAGCTCTGAGAACACTTAAGAGTCAACTTGTGATAGAGTAATGTATGTGATTCTTTATTAATGTTTTAAATAACATTGAGCAGCAGGTCTAAGTACTGTAATTTTGAAGTAGTGACAAGCATTAATAATATTCAGGATACCAGCAGCAACCCTTATGAGACAAGGAACTAACTGCAGTGCCTTTTGGTCACCAGTAACATTAACACTTCTGTTTTGTTGCCTACATTCATAGATGAAGGAAATGCTAAATTTTGAGTAGGAGTTTGGAGCTATTCCCCACCCAAATCCTATTCCAGGCCTTCCGAGGGCCCTGTTAGAGCCTCTGAACTGTACAGACAGAACTCGTCCTTCCACCTGGCAGTCAAGAGAAAGTTTACCATTGGCGGAGGGGGAGGGAGATGTCTGGAGAAGCACCCAAGAGTGCGGGTGGATTAGAACCGATCTGTCTTTGTCTAGGTGCCAGTTTGAGTGTGTTCAGTTTCTAGAAAGTCATCCACTTACACATTTATGTGCACCTATCTGCATGAATCATTTAATGCAACACAAATTACAAACACCTCTTTACTAGAACAGATGCATTTACAGGGGCAAGCCTGTACACACACACACACACACACACACACACACACATTTTGCTGTGTGTCCCAGTGAGCCACTGTACACCCACTGGCATATACGCGTCTCGAGAACCCTTGCAGGCGTATGGACACAGATGGAGACAGGGAGACAGGGAGCACCATTTTTAGCAAATAATTCTGAGCTAAAGGGATGGCTTCCCAATTTACAGAACTAGTGACCACTCACAGTGGACAAGAGCTGCCCTGCAAGGGGCTGCTGTCATCCAGGCGGGGTGTTTTATTTTTGAGATTAAAGGAATATTTTAAATTTTTGAGATTAAAAGAATATTTTATAAGCTCATTGTAACAAATTAAGTCAATCAAAAAAGTATAATGAAAGTTTCAAATTATCCCATCACCCCCTAGCTAAAACTATTGATATTTTTTAACCTGTTAGGATGTTTCTCTTTGCTCAGAGATGGGAGGTAGATAGGGAAGTGCTTTTGTAAAGTGGAAACCTGCTCCTTCACCTACTAATTTGATCAGAGACTCTCCTTTACCCTTAAGTTAATGAAACAAGAAAAAGATGCAGAGAATGGGTGGCTCTGAAACACAGCCGCTGGGACCTCTCTCCTCCACCTCCCTCCCTGCATCTACGCTGCACTTCCAGGAACCCAAGGCACCCTCTTAGGAGGCACTGTGTTGTGTGTGCCCACTTTTACCTACCACGTGACCAGGTACCTACCTGCGGTCCCCAGCGCTCAGGGGGCCCCAAGGCCAGGCCTTTTGCTGGCTTTAGGCAGGGATGGGTGCAGCAGCAGCACAGGGGACCCTTTGTGACATGTTTGGCAGGAATAAGATGAGGGCAAAGCCTTTGGTTGACAGGAAGCGATCCTGCCCTGGCAGAGAGCACCAACAGGTGTCCACCATGCCCTCTTGAACCAGTGCCTGGCCTTTCCCGGGTTTGATGCGGTCGTTAGCAGCACAGTCTCCCGGCTCAGTTGTCGCATCAGAGCCCTGCTGACCACATCCTGTTTTGGTGCTGTCGTTGGGAATGCATTCTTTCGCTTCGCTGTCATAGACACTGTGTTCGCACCACTTTCTGGATCATTTGAGGCCACCAGGGGCCACATTCTACCGGTTGGACGTCACACACATGCTGGCTGGGTGTCCTGGCCAGTAGTGGTCATGGTTTTCCAGTTCTGCTGTCCCTTGGGATTGGAGTTTATCTGTTCACAGGTGGGAGGAGGGGTGATAGGAGCCAGAGGTGCACATGGGTGCTTTGGAATCAGATTAGCTTGAGAGAGCACCGTAGCCTGGGGATTCCTTTGAGATCCCCAGCAGAGACTCCGCTACAGCTGTGTACATCAGGGTGTCCGCATCTGGATGACAGCTCCGCAGTTGTTGGCCAGCTCTTCTGAACATCCACAGGGTTTTCCTGGGTCTCCTACAGCAAAGACAAGTGTTCCAGCAGTTGACACCTTTGTGTGAAATATGCGACCCTCCCCCATCACACACACATTAAGGTACACTGGAGATACTGCTCGGGATCAGAGGAGGGTTGCACCTGGACCCTGCCCGTGCCCAGCTTCTCATCATGCACCGCATGCTTCATTTTCTTAGGACCAGATATGCCAGGGATCTAGAATAGAAGAAGATGACAGACCATCCTTGCCCCATGAGGCATCCTTCTGCAGCCCAGGGGGGTAGCCCTTGAGGAGTGTCAGCATGGACAGTCAACAGTGCATGTTTCCTTCTGTGTTGGATGCAGCAGGAAGAAGGTGCTGCGGCGACCGTCCCTGCTGCCCATCTGCATTTGGGTGGCTTTGCCAGGGGGACTCACACAGGCTGGAGGGCTGTGGCTTCCCCGCCAGTGTCCACTGAGCGTGCCTGCGCACCAGTGGTGATCTCAGGTGCCCGGCACTTTTGCAAAACCTGCTCTTCCCTGCATCAGCCCAGCTATACCCCACAGATGTGGCTGCCTTGTCCTTGGTCCTTAACTTCCTGTCAGACCTGTGCTCTGTGTCTTCCAGCTTCCCCCAAGCACTGAGGACAGCCTGTGCCCCAGAAGCAGGATGAGAAGATGGCAAACTTCCTCTTACCTCGGGGCACCAGCAGCTTCCGCAGGTTCACACCAGAGTCCCTGGCAGCCATTGAGAAGCGCATGGCTGAGAAACAGGCCCGAAGCTCAGGCACTTCACAGGAGAGCCGAGAGGGGCTGCCCGAAGAGGAGACTCCCCGGCCCCAGCTGGACCTGCAAGCCTCCAAAAAGCTACCAGATCTCTATGGCAACCCACCCCGAGAGCTCATTGGGGAGCCCCTGGAGGACCTGGACCCCTTCTACAGCACCCAAAAGGTGACTGTCAAGCACCCTTCCCACCATTCTCTGTAGCTCCCTGTGTGGCTCCTGAAGGTCTGGCTTCCGTGGGCAGTGTGTTTGGGGCAGGCTCCCCTGGGCTGTGGGGATGACTCATGGGACATCTGACTTCCAATCACTTTCATTTTAGGGTTGTTCTGGAAAAAGGGGCAGGAAGTATGCAGCATGAACTTGATGTTCATAAGAAAAAAGGGTAGCCTTCTCTTGCGAGTTACATATGGTCGGTTGGTCACCTCTAGAGGATGCTGAACCCTGTGTGTGTGTGTGTGTGTGTGTGTGTGTGTGTGTGTGTGTGTGTATGTGCGTGTGCGCATTAGAGTTGTTTGGACTCCAAGGGACAGCACATGCTCCCTTCCACTAACTAGGGACAGCATATACTCCCCCACCCCAGTAGCACCAAGATCTGGGTGGGCATTGATTGTACCTCCTGGGGGGCTACAGCAGCCACCTGATCCCATGGGCCTACCTTGGGACCGTTGGGGCCACAGGAACCATGAGAGTGAGAGGGGGTGGTAACTGCTACGCACTCTGCTGTTCTCTCTTCTTGAGAGCAAGGGAGGAAGTGGCTTTTGGACCATGGGTTCTGCCCCCCTGGGTACACAGGCCCATGCCAGGCCTTGGTGTCCCCACATGCTGCCATACTCGCTGCCACACTCGCAAGCCCCCTACGGGGTGGAGTTGAATTTTCCCCAGCAGGCAGGTACCAAGGAAGCCGATGGCCACTTACTTCCCGGCAGTCAGCTCAGCCTGAGGCTGCACTCGAAGGGCAGATGGGGCAAGTGTGGTCCGTGTGAGTGTGTGCCCATGTGTGAACACATGGCAGGTGTGAGCAGCGTCTGCGCAAGACAGTATAGGACCCCAGGAGCCTGTGATTGATGAGTGTGGATGGCCATGTGGACATACATAGAAACAAGCAGAAGAGGAGACTTTGAACTGTGGACCTAGGCTTGCTCCTAAGCTTCTAGATGAACTTCCCACTGGGTCCAGAGATTCAGGTGAGGCCAAGGTCAGAGTGGGGCTAGAGTTTATAGGTGAGAAGGTAAGATTAGTTGAAGTGGGTGGGCCTGGGTGAAAGTTGGAGGGGGATTAAAGTTGGGGTGAAGCCACCTCCAACCTAACTGCCACCTGTCCTCTCACCGTAACACTCATCTAAGGTGTTACGGTGAGAGGACAGGTGGCAGTTAGGTTGGAGGTGGCTGGGACAGACAGGAGTCACAGCCAGAGAACCTGCCTGGGGTTGGGGTCAGGGCTGGGCTGGTGTCACCTTAGAGGGGTCTGGGGTCATCATCTGTTGTCTCCCTAAACGTGATGGTGCTTGAACAGTGGCCCCAGGTGTGGCCACAGCCACTAACCTCCTGTCTTACTTGTGGTTAGGGATCCACATCACTGGCAGCCCTCAGGCTAGTGGAAACACCACAGCAGAACTTCTGTCTATCTGGTCACCTCACCTCTCTAGCCCAGATTAATAGAAGCCTGGCCTTTCAGGTAGCTGGGGCTGCTGTCCTCCAGAGCTGCTTCTGGCCTGGACCCCTTCGTGTTCCCAAGGCTCAGCCTGCAGCATTCATTCTCATGTCCTAATCAGCCGTGGACACAAGGCCTCTTAAAAGCCAGTGAGGGGTCCCCCTTGGGCTGCCCCTGCTCCCAAAGGCAGGTGCAGGGTTGTCTTCTCTGGGGCGGGGTGACAACTCTGGATGGTCTGTGTTTTCCTCTGCCCCTCTCCTTGCCCTGACGCTGCCCCCAGTGACGTCTTCACTTCCAGACGGTCCTGAGGGAAGCTACACTGGGTGGAGTAGTCACCAGAGGGAGACAGGGCTGGCTGAGGCACCCCAAGCTTCTCTGTCCCTGCTGGGATGAAGTCTGGGCAAGGCCCACAGAAGACCCCTGATTCTTGGCAGTGTATTTTTGAAACTAAATCTCAACCAGTGTAACATTCCCTAAACTAGACCTTGGCCTGGGCCAAGCAGTGAGGGTCCACTGTGCCCCTTCCCCACACTCCAGTGCTCCCCACCCAGCCACCATGCTTACGGCTCTGAGCCCACAGCTGTCCCCGAAAAGCTTTTTTCCACATGGCCAAGGAGCTGCTGCCCAGGCTTGACCCCAAGTCTCTGTTTACAGACCTTCATCGTGCTGAACAAGGGCAAGACCATCTTCCGGTTCAGCGCCACCAATGCCTTGTACGTTCTCAGCCCCTTCCACCCTGTCCGCAGAGCAGCTGTGAAGATTCTGGTTCATTCATATCCTTTGCAGTTCCTCCCTGGCCTGCATACCTCCCCTGAAGGGCTCTAACTGTCCTGTCTTGGCGTGGGGCAAGGGGTGCAACCTGACTGCTGGTTGAAAGCCCTGACCCTGCCTGGACCTGGACCAGCTGCAGCAGCACCTTCAGGACTCAGGCCCATGACGGCTTGTGAACCCTCCCCTGATGGTCCAGGAGGAAAGTATCCCAGAAGCCTCCCCTTCCCAGGCTCGAGGCAGCCCCACCCAGCACACCCCCACCATCTGTGAGGGCCTTCAGACCGGTCGTGCAGGCTCAGCCAAGGGAAAGCCATTTCCCAATAAAGAGGCCTCTAGTTTATTCTCACGTGGGCATCTTTCGAGGGAGGCAACATTTGCTCTTGGACTAGGTGTTGACAAAATGTTTGCAGTTTCAGAGCAACTCAGAGAACTGTGGTTAGCATTAAATTATATAAAACACAGCCTAAAAAGCTGCTGCCTGTGGAGCGAGCCAGTGGAGCAATGTAGGGAGATACAAGACTGTGCCAGCTTGCTGGGCTGGAGGGGCCCTCGTTCTAGCAGAACATTGGGTGAGTGACAGACCCTCACCTCTGTCTTCTGGACTTTAGTGAAGAGGCCCTGGGGATGGAGCCCTGGGGAAAGCTGAAACAGACTGCAGAGGGAGGGGCTCACCCTTGACAGTGAGCACCAGGGTGGCCGCGGCCTTGGCCTTGGCCCCAGGTGACCAGGGCAAAGGCACAAGTGCAAGCAGCTCTGCTCTCATCTGTGGGCTCTGAGCCTTACTGCCCAGCTGGTGGGCTGGCTGGACAGTGCTCCCTGAGGTTCTCTTCAATCCCCTGCTGTGAAAAGCTGTTCCCCTTTGGAACAGCCACAGTCCTCTCTGTGTCATAGGATGGCTACATAAATAGTTGTCATTCCTGCCAAAAGGTGGTCACAGCCTGGTGCAAAGAAAGGACACCCGTTGACTGAGCAGCTGGAGAAGGAAAGGCAAGCTCCTGTGCTCCCTGAGCCTGTCTCCAGAAAGCATCCTCTAGATCTCACCTGGGGCTTCTCCTGCAGGTATCTAACCAACCCAACACTGTTTGGCAGCCACAGAAATCCCCAGGGATGCTGCAGCAATCCCAGGGCTCCTACCTCACTGCTAGGCCAGGCTGCAGGCAGATGAGCGAGAGGCTGAAGAAGCAGGTAGGCTAGGGAGGCAGCGGGGGTGCTGGAATCCTCCACCAGACCTGAGGTTCTGCTGAGCAACAGCTCTGAGCATGTAAGGAGCTGGTACCACTTGGCAGGACTGGCCCTCAGGGCTCTGAACTGGCTGCCTCCCCCGGGGCAGCTGCTCAGGGGCAGTGCTCAGCACCTAGGAGGCCTGTTCTGGGCTCTTTGCAGCTGCCTTGACGCTCCACTCACTGCCTGGAAATAGGAGCAAGTTTTTGACCCTTGAGTGCGCCACCTAGTGGGAAGAAGGGACCACGATTTGTGGGGTTTGAGAGTAGTAGACCCTAGTGCCCTTGGGCCTTGACAGTGAATGTGAAGGTACATCTTCCAGGATTTTGTAGAAATGGCTGAGTCTTGGACCCCACCCCAGAAGCTGCATGTGAGCGAGGGCCTCATAGCCACACTGACCTTGGGCCATTGTTTTCAAAAGTCAGCCTGTGAGGGCCACCTCGGTGTCACATGGAAAGTTTCTTTAAAAGACTAATTCTTTGACCTCTCAAGATTCAAATCACCAGTGTGAGGCTAGGAAATGACAAGGTCTTTGCTCATTTCCCTTTCTTCAAATGGAGATGTACTTCACATAGCGTACAAATTACCACACCCAACTGCACTACTGAGTAACTTTTAATATATTTGTAGGATTCTGCATCCCTTACCCCATCTTTGCATCACTCCTCAAAAGAGACCCATGTGCTTGTAACAGTCACAGTGCATTTCAAATGAATAGTCAGATCTTGTGTTTAGAACTGTGAACTTTCACTCCGTGTAAACTTCTACATTCATTCAAGCATCTGCTAAGTCCCAAAATATAAAGTAGGCTCTTTGGAAAGGGCAAAGACAAATAGGACAGGAATGCCACCTGGCAAGAAAGTCTGCCCTCAGGTTGCCACCCAGGGGTCCCCGCTAACCGCCCATGCCATTTTGCTGGGCTTTTTGCTGTATGCTCATAGTACATCCCTGGGTATTGCTGCAAACATACTGATGAGCATGTAGATTTATTTTTTCCAGTGCATTTCTGTTATACAACCCTGAAGAATGTGTTCCTGCTAGGATTAAATAAAAGAAACCAACTGAACTCCAGATTCCACAATGGTCACAGAGAATGCCCTCACAGTCGTGCAAAAGCATTCTGCCTTCCTGGGTGCGCAGGGCCTGTGCTCACGGAGCCCTCCCATATCCCTCTCAGATGGGCACTCACGTTGTGTGTGTCATGTAAGCATGCTTATGCACATATTCATTTAGTAGCACAAAGTCGTGAAAATACCCCCCATGGTTAGTTTCTTTCCCTTGGTAGTTTTTGGGTTCTCTGGGATCTGAAGACTGAACAACTCAAAGTTCAGGCATGCTCCACGGTCTGGACTTGCAGTCCTTGCTAGGATTTTAATTCATGAGGCAGCAGTGGGCGATTGGAACAATGACATGGCAGGACTGAAGATGTCCCACTGAGCTCAGGCCTGCAGAGCTGGCCTTTTGCTTTCTCCCTACAGAGGACCAGCTTGATCATTGGCCTGAAATTAGCAGGGCATCAAACAGGTGTGTCCTGGACAGGAGTGCAATTGACTCATCTGTCTGGTATTGGCCGCATGCTGGGCTCAGTGGGGGTCCTGGGGAATGCTTTAGGCAGAACCAAGCAGTCTACATAGGAGGCAAGCTCATTCATGTGGGCGTACCCACGCGACACGCGAGTGCATGTGTGTGTGCGTGTACACACACACACACACACACACACACAGAGGCTCACAATGGAGAATAGGTGGAGCACCACCCTCACTGCTAGGGAAGCGAGGGAGGGAAGGAGAGGCTTCCTCGCCTCATCGAGCCCTTGCTAGTTTACTGCACCCTTGGACCAAGCTGTGGGCCCCTCACTCCTCCAGGGGTTGTGACACCAGAGCCCTTCCTCTCAGTCTGCCCAGCCAGGTCCACTGGCCCAAGGCAGCCAGTCCACAAAGCTGCTTTCTACAAAGGGGTTTTTCTCTTAAGGAGTACTGTGAGTGCTCAACCCAGGGTGGATAGGAGCCTGCTTCACAGATGGGGGTTTCAGAGGCCACAGTCCTTACTGCTTCACTGGGATCATCTGGGCGGCTGGAGGAACCTTGGCCAGCCTGAGGTTCCATCTGAGTGTCTCCCCCAGGAAGCCTTTCTGCCTGGTCTGACGAGAGGTGTTTTCCTTCATAGAGCACTTCAGGGTCAGGCCCTGCTCTCTCCCTGACTCTCACACTGGGCAAGCATTCATGCCCAGGCCAGGCTGGCTCTTGGAAATGGCCTGGGCTTCATCAGCTATAGTGACATGGCTTTCCTGGTGCTACTGAAACAAGTGATTGCAAATTCCATGGTGGCTTTAAAACAACACACAATTATTCTCTTACAGTCGAGCTTCTCACTGGGCTAAAATTGAGGCTCCTGCAGGGCCATGCTCCTTCTTGGAGGCTCTAGGGACAGGTCTGTTTGCTGGGCTTTTCCTCCCTGGGCTCACCATCCTCGTTTGCTCGAGCCAGCAGTAGCCACTGTGTCTTCTTGAATCACAGGGTGCGAACTCACCCGCTCTTCCACAAGGGCACACACTGGATGACTCGGGGTGTGCTGCTTATCTGAGGCTCTCCCTTCTGTCCCATCTGTGAAGTCCCGCTGGCCATAGAAATTGACATGTTCAGTTGCCAGAGTTCAGAACTGGCCATCTTTAGGGGAATAATTATTTTACCTACTCCAGCGACCTTCAGCCTGACCTCTTTGTGTCTCAACTGTCTTATCACTTAAAATGAAAGCAGAGTCCCCATCTCAAAGGGCTATTGAGTGGATCAGATTATTTAATGGACACAGAGCCTGGCTTCTAGAAAGGGCTCAATAAATACACACTATAAGCATCATTACCTGCATAGCTTGGAAACCATCTGGTACCTCATGACAGTTTAGCAGTGGCCTCCTGGGGACAAATGAAGCCTGTTTGGGGGGGCGAGAGGGGGCGGGGCTGTGAATTGTCCACCCAGGGAGGAAAGTTGTGTCAACAGCCTGAGTGTGGGGACTGTGTGTATGAGGGACAAGGGTCCTAATATGGGTATTGATTAGCCCCTGAAAGCCGGAGAGGGAAAGTATCCTGGCCATGGCAGATGGCCGGGCAGATGCAACATGTAGGGAGGGACCCCAGCACCTGAGAAGGTGTCTTCTGGCCAACTGCACCAAGGGCTTTCTAGAGCCAAGGGTAGCAGTGCTGAGGGGTCCACCGGGCTAGCCCAGATCCTGTTAGGGGCTTCCCAAAGCCAGATCAGCTCTTGCTACGGAAGGGTGATTGGAGAATGTGTTATAAACTGGAGGCTGGGTTTTGGAGGCTTCTTTTCAGATTGTCCAGAAGAACTGGAGGTAGGAAAGGCATGTGCCTGGTTAGATTCCTTGGGAGGCCAACCCCGCTCCCCCGTCAGGGCAGCTGGGAGCAAGCAAGCGCAGCCTCCCTGGTCTTGGGTCAGACAGCGCTAGCTTCCTTGCCAGGCAAGCAGAGTTGTGCTGGGGAGGAGGAAGCAGCCTCTGGAGTTCAGTTATTACAGCTCCTAGGCTGCCTTAGGGAATCACCTTTGAGCAGCTGAGGGCTGAGGCTGGACATGGTGCGTGGGAGGCGCAGCCTCTGTTCAATCTGGGAGGGGACCTGTGAGGGCAGCTCATGTTCCTGCTCAGCACCAGGCCTCTCACATGCCCCTCCCACCCCTGGAGGTCTCAGAGGTGAGAGGGGGTGGAGGAGGCCAGACGGAGCAGTGTCAAAGCCGCTCAGGCTTAGACAAGCCTGAGCTAGTGCAGTTCAGGGCTGAGGGCTTACAGGGATACCCAAGATGCAGTCTGACCTTTAAAGAGACCCCTTCTGACAGAGACGGTGGTCTTTGGCATTCAGTGAACAGCAATACTGGATGTTGTGGGGGTGCTGATGCCACCGTTGCCAAAAAGATAGGTGGCCTTGTGGGAGCCAGGGGCTTCTCACTGAGGGAGCTCTTGAAAGTGTACCTGCTTGAAGCCCCTCTCATTGATTTGGAAGCCCTGGCCTGGCAGTATTGTCTCCAGGCCCAGGACCCGGGGTGCTGTCCTGGCCGGTCCTACACGTCTTCCTTGACCTTCGCCACGCTCTTCAGCATGCTCATCATGTGTACCATCCTGACCAACTGCGTGTTCATGGCCCAGCATGACCCTCCGCCCTGGACCAAATATGTTGAGTAAGTATCTTCATGGCCCTCTGCTTTCCAGCCCACACTGCAACCCCTAAAGCCACCCAAAAGGCTATGCCTGGGCCCAGCAACCAGCAGGCACCTTGGTCTTGCCTCTACCTTCTTTTACCTTTCTCAGTCCTGCTAAGTACTAGCTTTAAGTTGTGCCATCAGTGGAAGACCTGATTGGCAGGTGCAGTAGGGACTTTCTCCTTGTCATCACCATAGCCCTGGAAAAGGCTCTGAAATAAAATGGTAATTTACTGAGCACTTGGTGCATGCCAGGCACTGTCATAGAACAACAAGCACAGCCTTCTTTAACCCTCCAGCAACCCAAAAGAGTAGGCACCTGCACTGTCCCTACTGGACAGATGAGCACATGAGAACTGGAGCCGCCCTGCATGCTGTCCTTTAGGTAGATACTGTGACCACAGGAGAAGCCCAGGGCTCTCCCTATGTCACTACTGCACTCTGCTGCCTTTTTTCTTTCCCCAAGTCTTGCTGCCCATAAGCATTTGCACAGTTTTAGAAAATGATTAAAGTACCTCTCCTGTAGGGTCTAAACAGCCTGGAGAGGCCCTTACTGGCCTGGACTCCTGGAGAGACAACAGAATGTCCAACAGACTACCATACAGAAGTAACTTGCCAGCTCACCCTGCACATTCACACAAAGCTGGTGGTGTGTGTATGGGGCTGCCTAGCTCTTTTGAGACTGGGATGTGGTCCTCTCAACTGCCAGCCCTCTTAGCCAGTCCCAATATCCAGCATTTTTGATTCCTTGGGCCGCTCCCAGCAGGACAGCCCCCACCCAGCCTCATGCATTAGAACCACCTGTAGACTGGGCAGATGAACTGTCTACCCCATAGGCAGCTAAGGGAACCCTAGCCTCCACGCCAACCTTGAGTGCCCAATGCCTGGGTAAGGAGCAAGGATTCTTTCTCTCTATGGGACTCCGTGACTCAGAACCAGTGGCCCACGCACAGTCACATGAACCCCAGAGCTGGGAAGAGATAGGTAGGAGTCTTCTCACCTACCCAACCAAGAGAAATGGAGAGTTCACTGGACACATGGCAGGCTCGCAACTTAACAAATGGGAGACTAGACCATGAACCCACGTATTGGAGGGAGCTATAGTCCCTGACTCCAGCTCTGCTGTGGGCCACTGCAGAGAGCTGGTGGTGATAGCCCTTTAGTGTGGAAGCTGCAGGGGCCTTGCACATGTGAGGAGCCAGGTAGGCCTGGCCCATGGGCTTCAGCCCACGCCAGCCCCACCTACCTCTCCTCCCCAGGTACACCTTCACTGCCATCTACACCTTTGAGTCTCTGGTCAAGATTCTGGCTCGAGGCTTCTGCCTGCACGCATTCACCTTCCTCCGGGACCCATGGAACTGGCTGGACTTCAGTGTGATTGTCATGGCGTAAGTGTCCTGCTCACTGCCTCATGTTCTGTGCGGCTGTGCCAGGCCAGGCCACACTGGGGGGCTTGCTCCCCAGTCTCCGCCTCTAGGCTCTCCTGCTATAGTCACCTCAGCCCTGCATTCAGGCTGCAGAGCACCCACCCTGCTGCTGTGGCCAAAGGGGGACCAAAGGGAGGCCCTGGTGGGGAGAGGCAGGTGCATGTAGCTCACGTGGCCACCGGTGGTCAGGCCCCCTGGTTCATCTGGGCCCATGGAAGCCCTGTGCTCAAGGGAGATCATTAAGATTCTGCTTTAGCATCTTGGGAGCTTCCTGCCAAGAGAAACCAATATTATAGCCCCTAATCCTGGTCCTACCGAGGGGCAGTGACCTGGATTCCAAGGTGACTGGGAATGAAATTGCAGTCAAGGAACCTGGAGAAGTGACCAGGCACCCCCAGAAGCTTGGGCCTGGTGGACTAGAGCATCTGCTCTTGCCATCCAAGCCCCTGTACTTGGCACATTGTAAGGCACTGTCCCCTGCCCAGCCCAGTGGACCTTCCCACCAGCGAGAAGTGGCTGCTTAGCCCCATTTTGCCGCCAAAAGAATCTGATGCCAGGGGTGCATATGAACCCATCAGGAAATGAGTGAGCAGGCGTGCGCGGGCCCACCTGAGGCCTCGCTTCCTATCCGAGAGCCCTGTTGCAGAGGGGCTGTGTTGAAGACGTGTGTAGCCCCATGTGTCAGGGATCAGATGGTGGGCTCCAGTGGCAGGGTGGGCCTGTCATGCACTAGTTCTGAGGGGGGACTCAGCTCAGCTCCCACTTTTTAAGGTTCTTGAAATCAACTCATCCACTTGTTCACTGAAGTCTTTATTGAACCTCAGATGTGAGCAGTCCAGAGATCAGCTGTACTGTGGAGAGAAAGGATAAATAAGGGAAGCTGGACTCTGCCAGTGAGGCACCATCACACCAGATAGAGAGCCTGGTGGTTAGAAAATGCAGCAGAACCTCTTTCTAGATGTGCTTTTGTGACTCACTCCAGCCCCCCACTTTACAGGTGGGGAAAATGAGGATCAAGAACACAAGAGCGCTTTCCCAAAAGCCAATGTGGACTGTGGGTAGCACGAGGCGAAGCTGAGTGAGCATGGAAAGAAAGTTGGCAGATAAAGTCACCGAGTGGTGAGATGGGAGACAGATTGTGCTCTTGCCATAGGTTATGGAAAGAACTTGGTGTGATAGGAGCCATGGGGGAAACTGGCAGGCAGAATTGCAGTGGCCTCCGCACTTCTGGGAGGAGGGCACGTGCTAAGGCAGACAGCAGCCAGGAGGCTATTTTCGTAGCCAGGAAAGAGGACAGCAGCTAGAACCAGGGTCCAAGTGGAAAAGGAGCAACCTGGTCCAGATCTAGGTATATTTTGCAGATAGGGCTGCTGATCTCTGTTTGGAGCGGCTGAGTGGATAGTGTTAACCTTTGATGAAATGGGCAACTGGAGAGTGGCACTGACTGTGGGCTGAAGGGAGTCAGACGTCTGCTTTGGAAAGTGTTGGCCTTGGAAGGGTCCAGGGTGTGCTACTGCGAGGGCAGCTCGATATGCCAGTCTAGAGTTGAGGGAAGAAGACCAAGGTAGAAGTTCAACCAGAAGGCATGAGAGCACAGATCGTATCTAGAACCACAAGAACAGGTGAGATCACATAGGAGCACATGTGTCCAAGGACACCCCAGCATCTCAAGGTGGGAAAGAAAAGGAGGACTGAACAAAGGAGACTGGCGAAGAAAACTGGCCAGTGCTGGGCAGTGGGGGAAGCTAGTCTCTGAAAAGCCAGTCAAGGTGTGATTTGACTTACAACACCGCAGGAAGAGGTTAAGGAAGGTGAAGACTAGTGATGGACTGCTGGATTGGGGCAGGTCATTGTTGACAAGAGAAGGTCAGCAGGGGGTGTAGGAGTGTACACATCTATTTTTATGGGATTTCTGCAAAACAGGACTGAAAATGGCACCTTAGCCAGAGACAAATATGGATCAAGGGGAGACTTACAGGGAGGCTGATGCAGAGTGTGGTGGAGAGGGGACTCTGAAGATGTAGACGAGCAGGGACGGGGGCAGGAGTGGGAATAAGCTCCAGCCTCCCAGAGGCGTGGAAACCCGGTGCCGAGGAGGTGAGCTGACCTTCGGCACAGGGAGGACAGGATTTCTGGTGGAGATGGAGGTAGAGTGGTAGGGTTGATGATGAGAGAAGAATTTCTCTTCTGATTGCTTCTATTTTCTCTGAGAAATAAAAAGCAAGATCATCAGTGAGACAGAGCGAGGAGGCCTGTCTGAGGTTTGAGGGGGACGTGTTGGGCTGGAAATTACGCTGCCGGGAGTGGAGTACAGTTGCCAGGCCGGGCTTCAGCTAAGAGGTGTCACTGACCTGGGGACGTGCCCTGATGCACAGCGTCCTGAGGGCTAGACAGCACAGAACCAAGGGGACTTTGGGCAGGAGAGGGGACAGCACTTACCTGAGTCTTTCCTACCTCCCCATCCTGGTGCTGAGCAAGAACAAGAAATCGTCGTAAGCCAAGCTGTGTCTGAGCTCAGCCCATGCCTGCAAGAAATGCTCTGTGTGACCTCAGTCCTTAGCAAGTCCTCCAGCCCTGCTTGTCTCCTGGGAGAATCCCAGTTTCATTCCCAGTGGGATCCCACAGGGAACCACTTCTGCTCAGAAGCACAAGGCAGGTGCGCCTTCTTTACCAACTGTATTTGCCTCTTCTCTGTGTCAGAACCAGGCATGACAAAGCAGAACAGGACCTTGTGGCTCAGATAATCATCACATCCACAAGTATCTCACAGAAATAGCACAATCATTTTCCGTAGGGCTGCACGAACCCACTGGAATTTCAGCTTTTATGTGCTTAGTAGACCAACCCTGCAGCTCTAACTGGCAGTGATTCTGCCGTATTAAAGCCAGTTAATTACTGCCTTCAAAATGTCTTTTACTTTAGATGAAATAGCTCAATAATATGGGGCTTCTAGGATGATCAGAAGTTGTCTTGGATAGCAGAAAAGTTCAACTCAGTGAAATTCCCCACCTACCCTCCATTACACAGATGGAGAAACTGAGGTTCAGAGAGTCCAGCCACCTGCCCAAAAGTGTAAAATGCATCAGCAGAAATCCTGGGGCTAAAACCAGGAGACTTAACTTGTAGCAATGGCCTGGATGGGAGAGAGAGCCCAAATCTGAGGTTCCTGACTAGGTTTTGGCCTGATGTCCCACCCCAATTTAGAGGTTATGGCAGGAGGTCCCTGGTCCCTGCCAAGCTCAATTTGAAGCCCTTGAGCTGGACCTCTTCCTGAGCTCTCCCACCCTCATCTGGGCATTACCTGCTAGTTAGCACAGCCTCCCACCTTCTAGGGTTGTTATGGAAACCAAACCTGGAGGGGAAGTAGGGAGGACTGCGAGGAGGAGTGGCAGTCACCACCGCAGCTAGCAGTGTGGGCTTCACCATTAAAGACGAGGGTGAAGGAGGAAGAAGGCCAGCGTCCTCCCTTCTGCATAGTTCTTTGATCTCCAGAAAGGCTTCTCCACCCCATATGGGCCAGTGTGACCCAGTGTGCTTCTTATCCACTAGTCTCTAACAGGGCCAGTGGTCCCACTCCAGCTGCCTGCCTCTGGCCAGCTGCTTGTTCATAACAAAACAGTGGGCTGGCTTGGAGGAACATTTTGCAGCCTGAAGCTGGCCCTGTGTCATACAGAGCATTGCTTCTGTCTCATCACATTCAGGGGTCTAAGAGCAGCTCCAGTGTGGGGCGAGGGTCCCAACCAGAGACACAGCCAGATGCCAAGTCCTGGGCTGAGTGGAACACCCAGCAGCCCCACTTGTCCCAGACCTAACCCCAGCTCCTCCTTTGAAAACTTCCTCCAAGCTGTAATTGTTCTCCATACACACACAAGCACCACCCCTGTTCCCAGCCACTTGCTGAGGGCTCCAGGCCTGCCAGGATCTCAGATGAATCCTCCCTACTTGGTCACTAGCCTACCCTTGTCAGCTGAAGACCCTGGCTTCTCTGTGCCCACATGCCCTACTGAGGTAGAGGACCCTGAAGGTGGGGCAAGAAAAGATAGGCAGTCTTCACTGGAGACACAGGGGACAGATCACGTATGTAAGGAGCAGAAGGAAAGAAGTGAAGGTAGTCAGTTTCTTCTCTGACCCACAGGGTGCTACTTTCTGATTACAGGGACAACCTTGAATCCAGTGTCTTGAGGGCAGGTGTTATCCCAGGCCACACCTTCCAGACCAGCAGCTAGGAAAAGACCCAGTGCCTTAAATGAGCTGGAACCCTGGCTGCTATGGCTTCCTTCCAGTGTGGTAGCACTCCAGTTCACCCACATGGTCCCATAGAAGCCCCCTATCTAGGTGGAAATGTGGGGCCAAGGCCTGTGGCTTTGAGCTACTATGCAAATGGCATTACTATCAAACGTTGAGAAAGAGCTTGTATCAAATTAACAGATACATATGGGTCAGGACAAGGGAAATAAATGACTTCTGTTCATCAAGATTTTGCAAGCTGGAGTCCAGGGTGTAGAATGGAAACCACAGCAGAGAGAGGGTCTGGTGTAGCTGGGAGACCTCTGCCTCCTGCCCATCTCTGCAGGGCTGTGTGAGTAAGGAAGGGAATAGGCTCATGCATTGCCCTGGGGACGGATGGGCCCACAGGTGGAAGAGAACATTGGTGTCAGGCTGGCATCAGATTTGGGCCAGGCTAGACCTGTTGACCCTGGGACCCTGAATCCCTTGATAGTCCAAAGAGAAATTCAGAAGCTCTGAGCAGAGCAGAGGGGCCTGGAGGTCTAGGCCACTTGGCAGAGTGAGTGTGGCTTCCCTCTCTTCCCCTTGACACTTGTCTGGCTCCACAGGGCAGGCTTTGAAGCCTGACATCACTCAGACACCTGGGTCAGACACCCTTGGTTCAACACCAGACATCCTGCGTTTGTCATCCTTTGTTAACACTGGATACCTTCAGCTAAATGTCAGACACCCTGGATGTGAAGCCTTTAGTTAAATATCACAGGTCATTAGCCACTGCCCCAGTGGCCTCAGTCACGCACTATCTGTCCACCTCTCATGCTTCCTTGTGGTCACGTGGCCTGTCTACTGTGTGACCTTACGTGCTATATGGCTGGGTGCCTCAGAGACCAGTGCCTCCTATGCCTGTGAAGGCCAGAGCTGGACAAGCCCCCAGGTTCTAGGTGGGAGCCTCACGGCCACTCCTCAGCCCTGTGTGGGACAGACCCCAAGAAGGACTGTCCCTAGAGGACACCAGGACCCAAGGGTAAATCTGGGCTTGTCGGGGAGAGAACCCTTAATCTGCTCCTTTCTCTCGGGTTGGCATTGCCTATGAGTAGTTGAGGAACAGGTGTGAGGGTCACCCTCCCTTTTATTTTTAAATGCTTGCATTTTGGTGGCTGTGTGTTTTTTCCAGTGACTAATGCCACCTCCAGCCTGTGACTTCAGGGTCGCCTGACCCTGTGCGGAGAGAGTTGTGGTTGGGAGGAATAAATGGGCTACTATGTGGCCTCAACTGGGGCTTCAGGTTCCCCTGGTACTCGGGAAGAAGTCCTCCATGACAGATGATGGCAGCTGTACCTGGACAATCTTCTGAGCCTGCGTGACCTCACTAGGAAAAGACCACAGAAGGGGCAGAGGCAAATTAGCATGAGACAACAGCTAGCTTCCAAGAGGTGGAGTTTCCAACTCCACCTCTTAGAAAACAAGTTCCCATGTTCACTCTGATTCGTCTCGAATTGCAGACCTTCTTGCGTGGCTTTGTGTCTCACAGACCTGGAGAAGGCAGCAGAGTAGCTGCCTCCTAGTGCTGGTTATTCTTGGGATGGTCACAGAGAGGTGCGTGGAGATTTGTGGTGTGAGTGTACTCAAGGCAGCCGTGCTGAGGTCCGATGTCAGCAGAAGCTTGTTCAGGAAGAAAGACCCGGGAAGCCTCCAGGTGTTCCACAGCCCACCGCGGTCGGGGAGAAGAGGGAGGGTTGGCTGGGGAGGGCAGGCTGAGGTTCTGCTTTGTAATTCCCAATAACTGTGGTTTGATTCTGCAGGTATGTATCAGAAAATATAAAGCTAGGCAATTTGTCGGCTCTTCGAACTTTCAGGGTCCTGAGAGCTCTAAAAACTATTTCAGTTATCCCAGGTAAGATGTCCAGGTTTGCTTCTCAGATCTCAGCTGCAAGTGACTTTCTCTCTGTCTCTCCCTCCCCTGACCTTGTGTCTCCTATTGGCGTCTTGTCACTGTCTCGTGTGTAAATTTCCCTTGTTACAGATACACAACTGAATTTGTGGACCTGGGCAATGTCTCAGCCTTACGCACCTTCCGAGTCCTCCGGGCCCTGAAAACTATATCAGTCATTTCAGGTGAAAATCAGGTTAAACACCAAGGCTGGAAGGACATGCCTGGGCCTTTCCAGCCACCTGGGAGCCAAGGCGACCCCCAGGAAGCCCTCTGAATGTGCCTGTCATCAGAATACCTTTCCCAGAGCTTGAGGTGGTGGGTGCTTCTACCCACAGAGCCTCAGAATGGGCTTCAGGCTGCCCACCCAGCCAAGCCCGCTCTCAGACACTAGTGGGCACAGAGCACCAGTAAAAGGGCTTGCGTTGAACCCAAATTCTTCCCAAAATAGTGAATTTCTTTTGCAGCTAGACACAGCTGCTTGCATAGTTAAAAGTTTGAACATGTGCTGCTTCGGCCTGAAGCGGCATCCTTTAGCCAGGAAGCAAAAGAAGAACTAATTTGAGGGAACCCACACTGAGATCCACAAAGGAAACTCCAGCACAGCTTTTTTCTGACTGAGTGCCCCGTGCCCACCTTGTGCCCCTCGGGTGAGCTGGGTACTGCAGAACCTCAGCCCCCTTCTGCAGAATGGAACGTACTCTGTGGACAGGCATCATTGGGCCTTGGTGTCTAACAGCCCTCTCTGCATGGTGCGGTAGAGGTTTAGCAACCCATGCATGGTAGCCTCAGGAAGAAATCCTCCTTGGCAGATGTTGGCAGCTAACCCTGTGCAATCTTCTGAGCCCACGTGGCCACGCTCCACTCACCCATGCAGGAAAGCTCTCAAAAGACTCACAAAGACCTCACAGCCCTGCTGTGTGAGGTGCTGGGTCTAAAGTCAAGAGCCGCCCAGCACACTTACCACACAGTGCCAGCGTCTCCCCAGACTGAAGTGATCCGAAGCCTAAGGTCCCCTATTCTGAGGAACTTGCTCAAAATGAGCCACACTTGGAACTCGGGAGTTAATAAGTCAGCTAGAGACAGATTTCAGGGATGTTTCCAGCCTAGAAGCGTTCACTAAACCCAGTAATCAATCTGCTTCTGCTTTGGGAAGCTGGTGGTCTCAGGACCATGCCCTTTGCTTACTGTCACCATTCTTAGGGAGTCAGGAATCCAGCTTTGAGTTTCCAGGAGGAGCGCAGACTTTTTCTGGTCCGTCAGGGTGCTCCTCCTGGCCTGTGCACCCGTGAGCCCGCTTCTCCCCAGCTCCTCCTGAGTGAAGAGGGCCAGAGCGCAATCAGCGTTCAGCCACTCCCTGAAGCCACTGCCCTTCAACAGGTATCACCTGGCCTTGTTGAGAAGCCTCACAGTGTGTCCTCCAGGGCCTCAAGGACAGCCTCTCAGGCATACCCTGTACCCCAAGAGATACACACAGTGACCACCGAAGTTACAGAAAGGCACACTCTGTTCTCCACAAGACACAGTTTGGGCAGCAGCCCTGACGAGTGCCCCAGAGGTCCCATGGCCCCAGCAGTCGCCAGCATCTGCCAGGATGATTTCCCCCAGGTGCTGAGTGTCTGAACCCTGGGCAGCAGCGGTGGTTGTGACACGGTGAGGAGCCATCCTCTCCCCATCCCAAGTCTGCCCATCGCTGCCTCCAAGTTTCTGCACCGCCAGCACAGTAGCCACAGGTGCTCCTAATGTATTAACTGGCTGGACGATAGATGGGCAGAGCTTAATCTGAGATCTAGCTGCTTGGGGGATGGGGTGAAGCCCTGCTTCTGGCAGAGGAGCCCCCCACTCCTGCTGCTTGGGTGCTCTGCTCGCATTTGTCCTAGGACCTTAGCTAAGAGTCACACTGATGTGTCCACATGTGCTTTTCTGTCACCCTGCTGTGGGGTGCTGGCTTCTGCCGGGAGTTGGGCCATGCAACTAACTGCTCACAGCTTTGGAGAAGGAGAGGGTGGGAGGATCCCTGAGGGAGTAAACAAATGATGTACAGGTCCACCCCTTCCCTGCCCTGGG
>PVKA01013341.1:0-55161 GCA_004027165.1 Ctenomys sociabilis | reverse complement strand
ATTCAACTACCTTAGGTGCTTGAACTCGACACCACAATCCAACACAGTCCAGCATTCTGCAACCATAGGGAGTTATTCAAAGAAATTGTCGACCATATCCATTTACAGCTCAGCTTAATATTATGGGCTCACGATGTATACTTCATTTTTATACTTTTCTGCTGGATGGTTAAGACCTAGGTAGATCAAGACTTATATATCAACACATGAACTTTATATTTCCTATGTGGTCATTGAAGTCTTCTCAGGGTTTATCTTGTAGTCCTGTACATTATTCTGTAGTTCCTTTGTCTGTGTCATCCATGTGGATGAGTTGCTAGGGGATCACTAAGGGTAATGGAGAGCAATATCATTCCCTCTCCACCCCTTAATTCCTGGTACCGTGAATCCTCATTATGGAAGATATGGTACCATATAGTGAGTGTGGATTTGAAGCACACAGAAAGACCCAGAAAAATAGTTTGGCAGACTAGGTGCCTGCTTTGGCAAGCACAGGGACCAGGGTTTGATCCCCAGTCCCCCATGCTGTGCCGGTGCACTGAGCCGGCAAATGAGTCCCAGCGTGGTGGTGCACACCTGTAATCCCAGTGTTGGGGAGGCTGAAAACAGGAGGATCACTATGAGTCTGAGCTGCATAGTGAGATGCAGATTGTTGCAGATTCCTTTAATAATCAGATATGTTTTTTAAAAAGCCACTATTGCTACAAGTCACAGAATGATGTTAAAAATGCACAGTCTTGTGGGACTACAATACTAGCTCCCCACATATCACACCAGCTATAGGCAGGACATGACTATTGATACCCATATTAGATTTCTAGGTTATGGACCTCTAAGAAAATTAATTTCTTCTGTTTTGATGATTAAAGTTTGTGATAACTACTTTCTTGAGGACAATCTTACAGTATTACTCAGGTTGGCCTCAGTCTGGAATTCAAGTAATGCTTCTGCCTCAGCTTTCTGAGTTGCTGAGTATACACACCTAAAAGGAGGCACAGAAAGTGAATACACTGGGTGTCTTAGGAAATATTCTTGAGTTTCTCTGAAATTTGTCTTTCTCATTAGGAAACGGAGATAATAATGACCCTATTTTTGTCCTAACTTAAATTGGATTTAAAATCTATAGCTAAATGAGTAATAGACCAGTTATGTTTTATACTTCATCCCTACAAGGTACCCATACACATCTCCTTGCTCAGAAGCTCTATTAACATTATATTGCTACTCTCTGGTTCAGTATTTTGGTAATGAGGCTAGAACAGCACCATACCTCAAGAAATTAGCTCCTTGTCCTTTCTCCTATGACCGTCATTTCAGATTACATTTTATTTATCCTTTTCTAGGGCAAATGCAGATTGTAGAACTGAAAAATTCAAAGATCTTTGAAGAAGAAATGGAGGCAAACTTGACTGAAAGCAGAAGCACTTCAAAGAGATGACTTTCACCGCCCTGGAGTTTCTTTACAGGTTATAAATTTCATCCTGAGCTGCCTGTACATTGATTTTCTTCCAGGGCCTTTCACTTTCTTGCAGGGAATAAAAATGCAGGGAAGGAACAAAATACAGTAGTTACCGGTATAATTTGAAGTCACAAGGAGATTAACATGGGTGGATACAATTAAACTTTAAAGCTACCCACAGAGGTTATGTTGTTAAAAATAGTAAGTAGATCAGAAGTATATACTTATTCTGTTACTTTTTGAAATTTATCATTTTTCTCTTTTTGGCCTCCACCTCTAATTTCTCATACCTGTTCCTCTAGGAATTGACCTGTATATAAGAACAGTTAGAAAAAAATGCTCCCTTCTCCCACCTGAAATACCAGTTTGACATCTTCAGAGAATAGCAACTGAATCACAAATTAAAAAGAGTATTTTACAGCATCAAAATGAAAAAGAAGTAATGGAACAAAGACACATGAAGGGAGATTTCTCTTTAGGATTCAGACAAAATAACATTACCACGAGGAATATCATTTCAAGGAAACTAGATGCATGAAAACCTAAATTTCCTTAATATAATTCAGAAACCATTTATTCACTTTGCAACAGAATTCAGGTAGTAATTCTTGAAAACAGGCAACTCTCCTAATGTGCTTTCTAAGACCATTTTGAAAATGCAATAGATACTTGATTCTCCAAAAACATTTGTTAATTTCTCATTTAACAACATGCATGACACTTATGTATTCACTCTCATCTCAATGTTTTTCTCAACAACATGGAACTCACAAAAGTGAATTGTGGAGCTAAATATTGTTCTGCAGTTCTAAGAGATGCCAAAGGCCTGAAATCCAAGCAACTCTGAAAAGTCTATGCAGAGTGAGGGAAATGCTCATATCAAGAATCTTTGACCGGATTCTGGCCAAGGCTCTGAGGCAATAGCTAACAGATAGTGCTAGGAAACTTCCTTTTGGTTTTCAGGCTTATAGTTGCATTGACTTTTCTGTAGGGCTTATTATTCTAGGGATCCTCACACTTTTGAAAGAACAAGTAGAAGCCACCTGGCTTCTAATAGTGGCTCCTAAAACAAATACATTCTGTGACAAAGGTATGTCCTTAGGTGAGAAGCACTACTGTCTGGCAAGCAAAGAAGAAAATTTTAGCTAAGGTCTTGAAAATCTTTCTGAAGGGAAAATATTGTTACTTACTGGGTGAATGTGACAGAGCATAGTACCTGATCACTTTGGATTCTAGTTATTCCTATTAAATAGTGTGATGGCTAAATTTTATACACATCAGTTAAGTAGGCTGTGGTGCCCAGTGGTTTTGTTAGCTGCTAGTCTAGCTATTGTGAAGAAACTATTTTGTGACACCATTAATAATATTTATGGTCATTTGACTTTAAGTAAGAGAAAATACCCTTAACGTTGTGTATGCACTTCATACAATCAGTTGTTAGACTAAAAACAAAAATTGAGGCTGCCTGGAAAATAGTTTTGTCTGATGACCGTAGCCTAGCTTTACCGAGTTAGCCTGCCAGCTTCCCCTACACATTTGCCAGCTCCCAGTTCCTTAGTATATGCAGGACCTATACCCATGAAAGTCACCCAGTATGTGGCTGACTTGCAATGCAAATTGAATCCCCAAATTTACATGAGTGTTGAAGTTGCACCATTTGGAAAGGATGAAGCTCTAAAAATCAGAATGGGGATACATGGTAGATTCTGACAAATCTTGGGAGAGTGAACTCTGAAATCCTATTGATTCTTTTTTTACCAATAGAAGGTGTTGTGCCACTCACATCTGCTTTGTCTGATAAGACTGTCATGCCATCCTCGGAAGAAACTGCCTCACCAGAAACTGCTGATTCACATTCTCACCACTCTTCCTTGCTTCCACACCTGTAGCTAGATTCAAGTTCCATTCAGCCTTAAAATAAAGGTGCCAAGTGTGACATATGAGGAAATATGCAACCCTCCAAAACACTGTTTGATTTTCACAAATTATAATATGTATATATATGTGTGTGTGTGCGCACATATACATACATACATATCTATATCATCAAAGGAATGTATGGCACTTGGTATTAAAGAACTGAGACAATGGCATAAGGAACACAAACTGGACGAGGCATATTACAGATGCTGCATTTACGGTAGCTCATGAAGTGAGAAGAAGCTGTTGAACAACGCTAATTCTGAGAGGCACAAATGCTGCTGTGGCTCAGTGTCAGAGTGGGGCTTGTAAGGGTTAAACACTCAGTGGATTCTTAGCACAGGAATGGTTCGCAGTCCATCTGTGGGTCCCCACTCATCCTGTGGTTATTTTCCTCATTCAAAGCTGTATAGTTGGAATGAAAATACTTCAGCAATTGACAGAATGCCCACAGTGATTTTCTAACTGTGAAGTGAGGGCTATTTGTAGTAGGAAAGGGTAAGTAGAAGGTACTAGAACTGCCTCATACGGGACTATGGCATACTGGAGGCAAGATCACATTTCAGAAAGATTGCAGAAATTCGTTGCACTGGAGTGGACTCAAAGGGTACAGGAATTCCCAACACATCACCATTAGGCTCTTCTGCTTGGCCTGTGTGGAAGGCAATGGATCTTAGAGAATAAAAGCAAAATATCATAAATGTAACCATGGGTTCAAATTGCAGCCAGGTTTCAAAGGCTGTCCCTTCTCTGCATCAATTCAAACACTACTGATACTGCAAAAACACTTTGTTTATATTTCTTAGCAAAGATCAACAGACTCTTGTTTTGAGTGCCAATGCGATAAAACCCTTCAATGTCCCATTTTCAAAGTAACTCAATAGTCTTATGTCAACTTATTGTGCAGAGAATATAAGTCTTTTACAACTATGTAGAGATTCTATGCAACATACAGATGGCTTTTTTTTGGAGCACCCCTGAGAAGTGAAATTCTCTCAACAGGCATTACTATAGGCAGCATGCTGGTTATTTATTTTGCTTGGAGAGAGAAACAGTCAGAGGTCTTGCCATTGGTGGACTGGGGCCAATAGTTTAGCTGTATTGTCAAAGACTTGGAAGGAAAAGTCTTTGAATAACTGGTTTCTAAAAAGTCTTTGTGGAACTGAAGATTGAACTCAGGCCTCTGTGCTTGCCAGGCAAGCGCTTATTCTACTGGACTATCTCCCCTGCCACACTTAAGTCTTGAGAAGAGTTATATAAATAGACCTCTGGGAATGGGAAAAATAAAGGCATTGTGTTCCATATGAACACTCACTGATAGTGAGTGATCTCTGCAAAACAAGGCAGTAATAAACAAGCAGCGGGATGATTTGCTCTAAGGACCATCAGCATTTTTCCAGCCACTTCTTTTATTGTCCCATAAGTCGAGGTACAAAGTTTCCATGGGGCAGAAATGAAGGTTCTAAGTAGACTCAGCAACATGAACTTTCCCCATAAAGATCATTGGATGAGTGCCCAGTTCATTACCGTCTCAGCACGGCATCAATCTGTACCACCTAATGGATAGTTAATTTCATTGGATTACTTTCATCATAGTTCCTACTGGAATAGATCTGTAATCTGGATGCCTCCTCTTTATGCAATTTTTCTGTCCAAACTACTAACTGCATGGACTTAAAAGTATGCCCTACGCTCATCCTAGTATCCCACATATCACAGCTTCTTACAAACAAATTCACCTTCCAGCAAATGAATGGCATCATGGGCCAGCACTCAAAATTTCCACTTTTTTCCCCCATCTTCCCCATCATCCTGAAGCAGCTGGATTATTAAAACAGTAAAACGGTTTTGAGATGATGCAGTTACCCTGAAAGATGTGAGAATACCTTATAAGTCTTAGGTCAGCTTCTCTAGGAGGCTGTCTTAACTCTAAATCAGCATCCAGTATATAGTTCTAATTTGCTCATAGCCAAGATTCACCAATCCAGGAATTAAGGTTGAAAAGGGAATGGTATTTGTCACTATTATTCACAGTGGTCCAGTAGCAAAATATTTTCTTTCTGACTCGACATACTTATGCTCTGTTGGTCTAGAGCTCTTAGTCCAAGATACAATAAAGGTTCCATTGAACAGGAAGTGAAGATTACAACTTGGCCTCTTTTTCTTTTTTTTTTTTTTTTTTTTTTTTTTTTTTTTTTTTTTTTTTTTTTTTTTTTTTTTTTTTTTTTTTTTTTTTTTTTTTTTTTTTTTTTTTTTTTTTTTTTTTTTTTTTTTTTTTTTTTTTTTTTTTTTTTTTTTCCGTCTTTTTGAGACAGGGTCTCACTATGCAGTTCAGGCTGGCCTAAGCTCACTTTGTAGCTCAGGCTGGTCTCAAACTCACAACAATCCTCCTGCCTCCTGCCTCAGCCTCCCGAGTGCTGGGATTACAGGCCTGCGCCACCACACCCGGCAACAACTTGGCCTCTTTGAGCTCCTCCTGGCTCTGAATTTACAGGAATAGGAGAGGTGCTATACTGGCTGAGATGTGTGATCTTGATTATCAAGGGGCATTGGAGTGCCTTTTAATATTATCATGGTCTGTGAATAAATCCAATGGAAACCCTAAGCAACCACTTCAGGCAGGATAACTGACCCAGACTCCTGGGCAATGAAGGCTTGGTTCACCTCATGAGGGAAAGTCATGACCAGCTGAGGTGCTGCTGCAGACCCAAGGAAGACAGATGGGCCCTGGACGCAGGAAGTTATTCATACAACCTACAGCAGGTGACTGGTGTCAGAAACAAGGATTCCAATTTAAGCACTAAGAACCACATTGTAGTATTTATTGTTATCAAGGCAAGTAATTACTGCCAGATTTTGCATCCTTTTCTAAGGAAAAGATTTGTATGCATTTGGCCATAAGATAGTTACATCACATTAGGGGTAAGGATAGTTTGTCATTATCTTTGTTTGAATATTAAGTATTGTTTAAGGTGATGGATTTCTGTACCACATAAACAGCAGACAGTGATAATTAGTTTTACATTTCAATTTAGATGTGTTATAAAGCTCAGTTCTTCAGTCAAATTAGTAATGTAGGTGTTTCCATGAAAGTATTTGGTGATATAATTAATATTAATAACCAATAAACAATCAATTGAAGGCCAGCCTGAGGTTTCCTAAACTCAACTGCAATGTGGAAATACTGCATGCAGGTCCAGCCCACCAGGCTTTCCTGTCGATTCCAGATTTGCCTGTGTCCACAATCACATAATCATATCAGTCAATTACTGAAAATGTATACCTATATACTGTTGATTCTATTGGCTTGCTAAAATAATTAAATGAAACAATGGCTGTGAACACAGTAAGCCTTCCCATTTGTCTCAGCACATTGGCCATAAGTTATGGCAGCAGTGGTGGTAAATACTGGTCTATACTCTCCAAGTGTTCATCAGCTGCACAGCCAGTACTGACTGAGCTGCCAAACGTGGTCGCAAAAGGTATTTCATTGTCTTACTTTAAAACTGCTGCAATTAATCAAAAGTACTTCCTGTTTCTGTAGTTCATAGATATTGCCTGGAGATAAATCACATTATTTGAACATGACCCATCACTTCTGGCCAAATTGGGTGAAGGACAAGTACAAGGAAGATGGATATTATAACTCAATGATATTACAGATAACTATGAAACCAGCTTAACTCAATTTATACCACTAGAAGAGCTATGAGGCAGTGTAGTATGAGGTCTATTTTTTAACTCCCAAGAGCAGTGTCCAAAGCCAGGTTATAAATGGGCCCAAACAGGCGAGAACAGTGAAAGTCACATGAATCAAATGCAGTGGAGGATCTGTTCACAAAGGAGTTCTAAATTAGTCAGGTTTCTTTTAGGAAACAAAAGTCATCCTACTGTTTTGTACTAAGAAATTATAGTGCAAAAAGCATTAGCTATTAGCAAGGGATTAACTTCATAGGGGGATAAAAAAATTCCCACTGATGTAGAGTGCAAGCTGCTTCCTCTAGGGTGGAGAGAGAAAGAGAAGCCCCCAGAAGGAACATTCTGCGAATGGCTCCATGGGTCTCATTCTCCCACTGGACAGGATGTATGTGAAGGCCAGTGGATGATGAATCTACTGAGATCACAAACCAGGACCACCTGGCCAGGGAGATGCAGGTGGGACTCATGGGGAGCCTCACCCTGGAGGCAGCAGTCGGTGTTCACACAGGGTCTATCTCATCTCATCAGCAGGAAAAGTCCCTTCCCACCAAGACACTGCATGTTGGCAGCCATGGCCATGTCACAGGAGCAAGAAAAATGAAGCACCAGGAAAGACAAGAGAAGCCCTTCTTGCAGTTCTCCAATTCTTTTAAACCTATAAAAGACCAACTCTGCATCAGCTTATAGGAAATATTTCAAGATCCATTACCAGTAGCAAAGTTAGAGATGAACTGTGGGTAACTGCCATACATATGAACTAAATATGAAGGCACAAAAATGTCTTGAGTCCATTAAGGTCATTTTAAATGTCATGCCCAGAACTTCTGCAGTAATTACTAGTAGACTATTATTATGAGCACAGTAGCTCTTTCTGTGAATGTTCCTAAGCATATAATTGCAAGTTCTCCAAGATTGTCCCGACTGCCTAGATCTTGATATTTTAAGTTTATTAGTACAATTTGGGTATACATAATCACCACATTCATTTTAGAGAATTTGTATCTGCGTATGATACATCTTGATTCCCAGTTCTTAAAAGAAATATAAGACTCTACCCTCTTGTTCCTCTCATCAGGTTGGTGTTAGGACTTAATAAGACCCTGCAGCATGCATTTTGCTAAAGGTTTATGTCTATTACCAGCAACTTTTCAGGCAAAGCTATAGCTTCACAAAGGGAGACTGGAAATTAAACAGGCCTTTGACAGGCCTGCCAAATAACTCAGCAGAGTGAAGCGCCTGCAAGCAGGCACAGGGGCCTGGGGAAGGGGTGATCCCTGAGCCTGCCATGCTGGCCCTGCCCCTAGCACACACTGAGGCAATGATTGAGCCTAGGTGAGGTGGCAGTTGGGAGGCTGTAAGCAGGTGGACGGATCACTACAAGTCTAACCTAGTAGTGAGATCCTGAACACTCTGTAGACCCTTCGCTAAAATATGGAAAAAAAAATTGACAAGAGGAGCAAAAAAATGAATTTTGAATATTTTAAATTAAATTATATGTCATGAATTCTATGACTGAATTTTCCAACTAATTCAGTAAAAACAGTCAGATTGGTTGCTGTTGGAATTTGATCTTACTTTCTAACTCTGCAATGACCTGACAGATTGAGAGAACTGAGATATGGTACCCAATAGAATAGTTAAGAATAATATTTTACCAAGGCCTCAGAAAACTTACTTTAAGTATAATAACTCCTTTTTATCTCTTTCCACTGCTGAAATGTGGTGAGTCTATGTTTGACTAATTGGAGCTCCAAACAGCAGTCCACCCACATGACAGAGAAGTATAATTTAACACTAATACTGGAGATGTCCCCCTTGTTAATTACATGACTAAGGTATATTTTCAGGCCTGTAAATTTATCCAAACTAATTAACCTATTGTGGTCCCAGCTCCAAGCTAAGAATTGAGGGAAATTGTCACACAAGAAATAGCTGAGCAAGGACAAAAGATTAGGAGATTACAAATGGCTAAAACTAGAACATAGTTTATGTGGAATGAGCTTTAATGCCAAAAGACACTAATACCCAGGGACAGTCTGTGTGCACTTGAATACGCTGGGCAGGACTCACAGTGACAGCTCTGGCTTTCCTCACAGTGTTGCATGTGGATGTGAGGATGACATTTTAGATACTAGTAGAGGAAAGATGAAAAAGGAATACAACTATAAATGCCAGGTCTCCGCTCCAAGTCATATACCCAGTAGCTCAGTAGGCAAATCACTCAGTGAGCCCTAATTTGCTTATTCCTGAAGTATGAATGATAAAGGGTGATTTGTCCATATAAAGTAAAATTATCCAAACAGGAAAGTTCTACCAGCATTTATTATTAGGAAGCTACACTTAGGGCTGTGTGATTAGTCTGAACTGCTCTTTTTCTGGCTTCACCTGATTGTAGTTACCTTTGAAGAGTTGTATTTAAATACGTTCAAAAGCAAAACCACCTTCAGCTGTGTAATGCACTGTGCTTAGCAGCAGTGGCAAATAGAACAGTGTGCCATGTTCATGCACTCATATTTGTTTGTTCTCTATTTTAGCCTAAAGAATGCAGTGATTCCTTTAGAGCTCCACGCTGATTATGCCAAGTGCCCAGGTTTCTTCAGCATATGACAGCTGAGAGTCTAAAATGAGTTGAAGTCTCTATTTTTAGCTTTTAGTCAAAGGATAAAAATCAGACCTTCCTGTGAGAATAATCCACTGAGTCATACAACACCATCAAGCCAGAATAAAATAGCTCTATAACCCAAAGCACTCATTACCTGTGAAATAAAGAAACAGGAGCAGTTTTAAAGATTCCTCCCCCTGTAACCTCAGAGTTTCTGTGTCACTGGGGTGAGCGTGCAGCTCGACGTTAATGGGCTGAACAACAGATTTCACAGTTCAGCAGGAAAAGAAAGTCTGTGTGACTAAGGGAATACAGAATATTTAAATACAAGGCAAGGACACTGATAAATCAACTTGCCATCTTAAATATTGTTCAATAGATTGTTAAAAAGTCTAGTTGTTCTCTGCACAACTTCTATTTATAAGTCTTCGTCCATGTTGAGGCACAGAATGCGCAACACTAGTTATTGCCAGCAGGTGAATAAGGTGGCGCGGAAACAAAACCCAATACTATCAGATCATCTGATTGAAACACCTTTAAGTTTAAAGCAGGTAGCTCATTCACTTTCTGGATGAAGTAGGATGAGAAAGAGTAGTGTGCACAACATCCTCCTGATCTTTACCTGGGGGTCCTTCCATTTCTTAAGAACCTGGGTACCTGGTTATTTATTAAACAGATAATCATTAGCATCCAGGATGGATTCACTTAAAGAAACTAAATCATGCCACCCTAACCTCATTTCCTTTTGATGACATTATAAACAGCTGTACACACTATTGTAGCAAGCCCAAACAGAAGAATGGAGATGAGCTATTCTTACTCAGCCTAAGGTCATAGGCAACATACTTTGGTCTTTTTCTTTTCCTTGTTTCCTTAACCTATGATTTTTCTAGAATGCATCTACACTGCTCCCCTTTGTTACCTAAGAGTTGGCCATCCTACTACTCATGTTTCCTTCAAAACTTTATGCAGCTGAGATCCTTAACCTTTTCCAAATGGGGGACAGAAGATTATACAATTGTGGAATTTCTTTCATTTTTTGTAGAGAAGACCTTATGGGAATCTTCTTAATAAGAAGACATTGGGAGCTTTAGAATCAGCTGGCAGTTGTACAGTGTTAATAAATAGCCACTGTACATCTCCTAGTGTCAAGAGTCCCAAAAGGAAAGAAATAGTATTGTCTGATGTTACATGCAGAAAAGAACATTCCTCAATTTGTGATAAAATTAAATTATCATAATTATCATGCTCTAAGCATGGCATATGTTATTATGAAAATGAATGGTGGAAAAACTTTAAGGAGATTTTGAAAACTGTGCATTGGAAAGGACTACATATATATTCAATAGGGATATATATATATATATATATATATATATATATATATATATATATATATATATCACTGCTGAATTTCTGCCTGGTGGTATAAAATCTTTCTTTCTCTTTTCTTTCTTTCCTTTTCCCTTCCTCCTCCATAGTTCCCATTTCTTTTGAACAATTTCTTCCCATTTCACAGTACATTTTATACACTTTAGTCCATATTTACATATTCATTATCACACCAGAGAAACAATGTGATATTTACATATTACCAAATGTGTTAGGCTTATTGTTTATTATTAAGCTTACTTGATAGTATTTTCTACTATTGATGGGCAACATGAGTTTTTCAAAGTTTCCTAGACTGGGAAAGACAGTCAAGAATGTTAGTATAATACATAATGTGTGTATATATATATATATATATATATATATATATATATATATATTTCTGTATTTAGGACAGGGCCTACAGGATCTCACTATGTAGATCAAACTTGTAGTGATTTTCCTGTTTTTAGCTTCCCAAGTGCTGAGATTACAGGTGCACGCCACCATGCCCAGTCTCAATTGCCCACCTCAGTGCTCCCCAGGGGTGGGGTTGGCATGGCCCACCCGGGATCCAACCCCTGTCACTGCACTCTGCCTGAGCAGGCCTTATGCTTCACTGCACTATCAGGCCAGCCCTATAATGTATATCTTAACATCGATAATGTAATACCAAACTGCTGTATTCCTTTTACTGCTCATTGCACCCAGATTTTTTGATACTGCACATTTCAGCTCACAGTCTGGAGTTCTCCTGAAGTTGATTACTATATTCTATTCTTGGTGCTTTAATACTCAATTAATGACATGAATGAACACATGTTCCTTTATGACTGACTAACCAAGGATTTAAATTTGACATAAATTGCTAAAAGTGAATGTTGTGAAAAGGTAGAATAGACCTAGGCAAGAATCAGTTCCCCAAGGTTGCAGGTGACAACATAGAACCTGGATGAAGCTTGGTAGAGACCCAGCCAAGCAGACTGAATGAATCTATGAGATCCTGAAGCAAAAGAAACTTTAAAATTTCCTTCTTTTTTGGACAGTAGTTATTCTAAAAGTCTGTGGCAATATCTGAAACACAAGTGTATATTGCTTAATAATAGTTAGAAAAGTAGTGTTTATTTCTCTATTCTGTTTCCTGTTTTTTGCCTGTCCAAGGTGACACATACCATATTCGTTCAGTGCACTCAGCAGAGACCAATCAACAATGGGTAGCTTCTCTGTTAAAAAGATGAGCATGAGTCATTAAAATATACAGACTTTATAGTTCCTTAGAAATGTTTGGGTTAGAAAGACGGAAAAACAATGTATTTATTCTGATGCTCTTTCAGTGGAAATATAATGTTAGTAAAGAAACTTCAATTTTAAATTAAAAAAACTCATATTGAGACTTCCCTGGTCTTTAAAAATAGAAATTTTCAGGACCCTTTCAAATAAATATGTGGTAAGAACTCTCTCCCTACAGAGTCTTTAAAAGGAACCCAAGGATGCAGAGTTCCATGGAAGCTGCTGGGAATGTATTTGAATGGCTTCTCAGCTGGTTTGAATTCCTCCTGCCAGAACCAGACTCAATTGCTCAGAAATTATTTGACATTTCAGCATTGTAAATAACGTAAGAAAAAAATTAGAAGACATTGTCTTTATAATGAGCAGCCTCCCTTGTTCATGACAAGAAAAACATGAAATGATGGGTTGGTATAAAAGTTATGGCAGGTGAGGTGGACAAGGAGTTGGAAGAGCAATGTTCTAGTCTGAATTCATGCTTTTGTATCTGTGGATCCCAATCTATGTATCACACTGTCCATGAATTCCCACTTTGAGGGGAAGGTTTCTCAAATGTTAGAATGCTTAAACTAAAGCCTTAACTGTAAGGAAAATTAAGCCAGTAGAAGAGGGTTCCAGGTAGTCATCATTGCAAGTGCGTTCAGGGAAGGAAGAGTCTAAAGTCGTACCGAAGGGACTTAGAGTAGGCTGGCATGTCTGTGACGGAGAGAGAAAGAGAAGTCACAAGGAGCCATATCGTGCCCGACATTTGTTATAATAATGAGGTCACAGGGCCACACGGCTAGCTCAGCGGACTGAAGTGCCTGCTTCAGCAGAGCACAGTGGCTGCGGTTCGATCCCCGACATGCGGTACCAGGGCTGCCCCCAGGGCGCACTGGGAGTGGTGGCATGTGCCTGTGATCCCAGAGCTTGTGAGGCTGAACACGAAAGGATCACCAAGAGTCAGGTCTACATAGTGAGACCCGAATACCTTGTACACTCTACCTAAATTCATAAAAATAAATAAATAAATAACAAGGTCACATCTTTACCAAGCACCCTGGAATGCAATAAAATATTTTTCAGAAGAAAGCAATGATATGTCAGGAGTTATCACTTCTAATTTTTTTTTTTTTTTTTTTTTGGTTCTTAGTCCAATTTTTTTTTATTTTACTTTTGCTTTATTGAAGTACAAATATCAATGAGACAGTTTTAAGATACCGTGACAAGATGGATTTCATAAATTAACACATTGCAAACTATTTTTATAATGTTTTGGTATCATAAAAGGTGTATACATGATATTATACTTACAGACATTATTATACTGTATGTCTATCAGTAAATTAAGAGACTGTAGCTGTTTGTGTATCTTATTTTTTATACCTGAATTACATCAAATATTCAGTAATTAATACTTTCTACCTTGTTATTTTTCTAGCAGTTGTCCATAGTACCAGAAGCCGACATAATATCCTGTCCAACCACCATTAGTGCAAATCTTGCCCCTCATAGAATTATGTAGAAGACAGCGTTATCAATCCCAACTGTACTGTCCATACACAGACATCATGATTCTTCCTTTCTATACCCCTTCATTGCTCTACACCTGTCAGAGATGGGCACTCCATTGTCATTCAACTAACTTAGGTGCTTGGACTCGACAACACAATCCAACACAGTCCAGCATTCCACAGCAATAGTGAGTTATCCAAAGATGTTGTCGACCATAGCCATTTACAGCTCAACTTAATATTATGGCCCTGCGATGTATACTTCATTTTTATACTTTTCTGCTGGATGGTTATGACCTAGATAGAGCAAGACTTATATACCAACACATGTACTTTATATTTCTTATGAGGTCAGTAAAGTTCCCTGAGGGTTTTTCTTGTAGTCCTGTACCTTATTCTGTAGAACCTTTGTCTGTGTCATCCATGTGGATGAGTCACAACCAATGCTTGACCAGTTTGCTCTCTGGGAGAGCCTGAGAGAAAGTTTTCTCTCCCTGTGACTCTCCCCAGGCACACTATATAACTTCAATCTCTTTCCTCTGTGGCTCCATAATCTCCTTATTCAGAAAATTTGGAGCTCAACTGAGTTTCATGATGTTGCAGTACAGGTTCTCCTATGTCCTGAGTCTTCACTGGAAAGATATTCCATGCTCCTGGATAGGAAGAACCAACATTGTGAAGATGGCCATACTCCCAAAATTGCTGTACAGATCTAATACAGTCCCTATCAAACTGCCACGAACATACCTCCCAGACATAGAGAAATCATTCCTAAAATTTATTTGGAACCACAAACGACCTAGAATAGCAAAGGCAATCTTGGCCAATAAAGACAAAGCAGGAGGCATCACAATTCCTGACTTGAAATTGTACTAGAAAGCCACTATGATAAAATCAACATGGTATTGGCAACAAAATAGACCTGAGGATCAGTGGAATAGATTAGAAGATGCAGAGGCATCTATGATCACACTCAGCCATCTGATCTTCGACAAAGGGGCCAATCATACTTACTGGAAGAAAGATAGCCTTTTTAACAAATGGTGCTGGAAAACATGGCTTTCTACATGCCAAAACTAAAACTTGACCCAGCTCTATCACCGTGCACTAAGTTAAAGTCAAAATGGATTAAAGATCTAAACATTAAAACAGAAACACTCAATCTCCTGGAAGAGAAAGTAGGAGGAACTCTTGAAGACATAGGAGTAGGTAAAGAGTTCATGCACAAACATATATTTGCGTGGAAAGCACTTGAAAGAATCAACAACTGGGATCAAGTCTTCTTAAGGAGCTTCTGCGTGTCAAAAGAAATTGTCACAGAGTGAAAAGACAACCCACAAATGTTGAAAAAATCCTAACTAATAAGCAATCAGACAGAGGTCTACTGTCTAGAATATATAAAGAACTAAGATATAACAGGGCCCTCAAATTTAAAGACCTAATTCAGAAAAAGACATCTGAGATGAATACACACTTCTCAGAGGATGAAATTAAAGAAGCAAATAAATATATGAAAAAATGCTTCACATTGCTAGTCATCCGTGAAATGCAAATAAAAACAACACTGAGATACCATCTCACTCCAGAAAGAATGGCTATCATAAGGAAATCAACCAACAACAAATGTCGGAGAGGTTGTGGGGAAAAGGGAACACTTCTCCACTGCTGGTGGGAATGTAGACTGGTACAGCCATTGTGGAGGTCATTGTGGAGACTCCTCAAAAGAGTAGGACTAGAAATCCCATTCAAGCCAGCTATACCCCTACTGGGAATTTTCCCAAAGAAACTGAAAATATTGTACCATAGTGATATATGTGTACCTATGTTTATAGCAGCACAATGTGTGATAGAAAAATCTTGGAAACAACCAAGATGTTCATCGCATGAGGAATGGTTGAAAAAGATGTGGTATTTCTATTATAATGGAGTATTACTCAGCTATTAAGAATGTTAAGTTTGATGTATTTATACTGAAGTGGATGCCACTTGAACATATACTCATAAGTGAAATAAACCAGACACACATGTGTAAATATCATATAATCTCCCTAGTATAAGAAGTGAAAAGCAGAAATACAAAAGGAAATGTACAACAACCACTAAAAACAATTGAGTCCAATAAGGCAAAGTGAATGGCATATGCTGCAGGATACTAATCAGCTTTTCTTCTGGATGGTTAACAACCTAAGTTCACAAATCAGAGTTGGAGAAATAGAAGAGCCACGAGGCCAGCCAACATTTTGGCCCTAGCCTTTCAAGGTCAGCTGATGTTTTCTCATGGTGTTACATGAAAAGTAGGTTGCTACAGCATGCACAAGATAATAAGTAGAAAGACCAGTTTAGGGGCCATTTAAGTCACCCAAATTTCAACAGGAATAATTAAAGTGAGAAGTAGAAGACTGAGATATGTTTGGAGATGGAGCTGAAAAGATCTGCAGCTAATGGCTGAGATATTATTAGATGATAAACAAATGAAGTATAAACAGCTGTGAAGAGGTCTGAATATTTATGTAAATGTGAAGCATTGCTATTAATACAGCAATTGTGCTATGCAAAGCTAGCCTTGTTTAATACACTTAAAAAAACTTACTCCTTAAAGGAGGAAAGCTCCACCTGTACACATCTATGCATGAAGCAAATGAGGGCCTCTGACAAGTCCTATCCACAGGAGCTCTAGAGAAGCACTAATAATTCCGGCTCCAGTTACTCCTGAGTGCAGCCCACCCGTCGGCAGCTTACAGCTGCCCCTGGTCCCTCTGCTCAGGAGACAGAGCTGTTCTTGTTAACCCGAGGAGCATCGTAAGCTCAGGCCGATTCCATGACTGGTTTCAAAGGACTTTTACATCCTCTCCTCAGAGAAGTGACCCATGAAGAGCACCCCTGACAGCCATTATAGCTTTTCAGGACTCTCGGAGTTCCAAAAGTTGTAGTCACAGAGCCAAAATAGCAGTTCTGGAAGTTACAAATCAAACGATTTGTGACATTGCATAGAAATCTGATTTTTTTTGAAAAGTTTAATCTATGAGGTTGGGTGTTATTTAAATAACACCAAAATAGCAAAAATCACTATGCCATAAAGAGTTTAGGGCTACCCTGACTCAAAAGATACTATGTAAAACCTAATTCTATTTCTGAGGCTGCTACAGAACCAAAATAAATTATCAAAAGTCTGTACCTTCGTTTATACATACATACTGTACCTTTTCTAACTGAAATGAATTCACACAACAGATTGAATTCAATATGCTTTGCCTGAAGATGTTATTCTAAAGAACAGAAGTGCTATTACCTAAAATAAAACAGATAAGTATATTAATTGCACAGTGATTTCATTGCTTCCATGTTATCTCTACGGATGGTTCTCTTAACCTTTCCAATTACAAAGGGCTCCAAATAAGTATGTTACTTTAATTAGAAAATGTTTGCTTGAATCCTATTTTGGCCCGGTTGCATTTATAAGGCAGAAATCAATAGCTCTAGCTTAAGAAAAGTGTCTTTAGGATATTTTAGGTCTCCTTGGGGAAAATATTTATTTTCTAGATATTGTAAAGCATACAATATCTAGAAAATAAAATGGACAGTGTGAAATCCTGTTCAAATTGCAACTATATATTTTTATGCTCAATTAAGAAAGTTTATTTAAAATAAAATTTCTCAAAGTTAGCACTCAGTTCCTAAGAGCACTATAATTGTTTTAGTTTTTTTAAAAATCAATTAATTAGCATGGGTCAAAAGAAAAAGAAGTATACTTGTTATTTAGCTTTACCTTCAACTCAACAATATAAAATGGTAGTCTAATAAAATATGCAAAATATAGAAGACATATGCACAAAGAAGTGTTTGAGATCATTATTCATAATAGCAAATTACTGGAAAAAACTACATATTCAGCAGTTTGAATGATTAAATTATGGAGTCCACTCAATCAAATAATGCTATAAAACTTTTTAAAAGTTGTAATTATAAAGATGATACAATAGCATGAATAATGCTTATGACATTAAATAATGAATTAAGCTTTGGAATTACTTGTATAAATGAATTCAGTACAGCATAAAAAAATTAATGTATTGAGAAGGCCAAATATCTAGACCGGCTGGAGCATTTAATCAAGATAGTGGCAGTCATTCCCATTCCCAGGGCAGGCTGAGCAGGCCAGAGTGTGGACATGGTGGCACACACCTATAATCCCAGGGCTGAGGAGAGTGAAAGCAGAAGGATCACCATGAGTTTAAGCTGTGTGGTGGGACTCTGCAACAACCAAATACATAAAAAATGATAGTGTCAGTGTATGTGTGCTGTGTACATACATTCTAAGCTCTGGGACATAGACAGTTAGACAGAGACAGACAGACAGACAGACAGACAGACAGATAGATGATAGATAGAGAAATAGAACCAATAGAGGAATCTATATGATGCCATTATCTTTGTATTTGATGATGAACATGAAGTTAATGTAGAAGATTGGCTATTAATTGGGAAAAAAACTAAGAAAATGAGAACAAGTTGACACTGGAAATTTAAAGGGAACTAGTTGAAACATGAAGTCTAAAAGATAAATTCCAGAAAACTGTACCCATCCCTAGGACTTGGCTTTTCATCATGAGCTGCATAAAAGTTCTGACTGATAATAGTACATCAGTCTTGGCATTGGGATAAGTCTGATTGTTTCATAGATACCTAAGTGTGACCCTATTTTGCAGTAAAAACAATGGAGCAGAATGATTAACAATCCACTCTGAGGAGTGACAGCAGGATCTGGGACAGGTCTGAGAGAACTAAAAGGGTTCAAGATTGAGAGGCTACTGAAGAGAAAGTAAAATGAAGGTCACTTAAAATGGTAATTTGATAACCTTAATGATGTAGAAAGAAGGCTCTCTATACACATGAAGGAGCACAGGATGAACTGGACAGTGTAAAAAGCCACTCTAAGCTGTATATTCTGTATGTTCTAAATGAGTGACAAGGCAGAATTGAAACTTGACCTTTGGTGACAGGTTACTTTGTCTGTTATTCTGGGTTCAGGGTTTTGGCCCTCTAGATGGGCAGGCTTGTGACACATCATGACAGCATCAAGGCTAAGTGTAGACTGATAAAGCTAGTCCTACTTTTTTGTACATGCTTTACATTGATATGAAAATTCCTAGAAATAGAAAGCAACAAAATAAAGATCAGCTCTGTAAATCTAAGGCTGGATGTCTATTGTATGCTTTGTGTCCAGCTGAAAGTGGCCAATGGCCCTTCCTTTGTGGCCATCAAACTTGGTATCATATATTTATTTTTCTTGTTGCCAAATACATCAGTTAATGGTAGTAGTCTGTTACTCTTCCCTTCCCTTCCCTTCCCTTCCCTTCCCTTCCCTTCCCTTCCCTTCCCTTCCCTTCCCTTTCCTTCCCTTCCCTTCCCTTATTTTTCCTTCCTTTCCTTCCCTTTTCTCCCTTCTCCATCTCCATATCTCTGTCTCTCTGTCTCCCTCTCTCTCTCTGCCTCTCTCCCCTCTTCTTTCTTTGGTGCTAGTGACTGAACCTAGGGCCTTGGCACTGAGCCCCCCCATATCTTTTTGGATAAACTTGGGGTAGAGTTTCCCTCAGTTGCTAAGTTACCCAGGCTGGCTCACACTTGTGAGTCTCTGGGTTCTTGCTCCTAGAGTGCGGAACTACAGGCGTGTGCTAGCAGCTCTAGTTTGCTAATGTACTTTGAAAGTGATCTTGTGATTCTTTTCCCTGTGAATTGAACATCTTCGCATTCTACTGCTTTCCCTAATGCACCCTCATCCTCCAGACTTCATGGAATATCTGCTGCAAGAACACCCGTGTGGAGCTGATGAGATAGTTCAGTGATCTACAGCGCCTGCTCAGTCTACCTTAGGCAGGCTCAGGGGACTGTGGTTCAGTCCCCGTCACCACCTGCCATGCGATCCCTGGCCTCAGCATGGGCTGAGCTGGCCACAAAACAAACATACAAACAAAACAAATATGCCCTTCTTAGCAAGGTAGAAGCTTTGGTTTCAGAGATCTTTGTCTGTCCCTCCCTGAAAAATGAGCAAAAGCCGCCCGGAGGTCACACAGCTTTAAAATTTCTTCTACAGTTTCTACATGATCTTATCACACTTTTGCCTTAACACTTACAACTTTTCACATTTCTCATATCTAAAAGAATTTTGTCTCTTTTTAGCAGCCTACTTTGTTAAGGGAAGGATGATAGAAGCCTGCTATAATCCAGCAGACTGAAAGAAAGAAGAGAGGGAGAGAGAGAGAGAGACAGACAGAGAGAGAGACAGACAGACAGACAGAAACAGAGAGAGACAGAGACAGAGACAAAGACAGCAAAAAGGAGGGAGGGAGGGAGGGATGGAGGAAGAGAGAGATAGAATTAGGACAAAGAAAAAACAACAGTAAGCCTGAGTTCAAACCCTGGTTCTGCAAAAAAAAGAAAGAAAGAAAGAAAGAAAGAAAGAAAGAAAGAAAGAAAGAAAGAAAGAAAGAAAGAAAGAAAGAAAAGAAAAAAGAGGAATGAGTCTAATATTTAAAAAAAAAAAAGGTAGAACAATGTGTTGCTGCTAGGTAAGGATAGCATCCATGTTGCATTTTTTTAATGCTCTGAGAACTGAGCTGAACTGAGTCGGTGGGTCAGCTTCCACAGCAATAATGGAGAACTGATTACCATCACTGGCATTTACAGCTTAAGGCAAACGTTGGTTACAAATCAGGGCAGCCAAAGCGTGCTCCATGCCCTTCCTCTGACTCAGCAACCTTAGGCGCCTCAGGACATGAGCTCCTGTAGTGTGTGTGTGACCATGCAGAAGTAAACAAAGTGAAGGGGGCACCTCCTGACAGTCTCTGTGCTTTATAGATTTCTGCCTAAGCTGGGTCCCTCAGAATACCAGACCAGTGAGTTGACGGTCTTTTAAGAGGAACTGAGTGTGACCAGATGTGCTATTCTGCTTTTTATGCTGACTTGCAGTGGAACACGTTCACATGAATGAACCCAAGAACCGCACAGTGTTCATTAGATGTGCCCGCACATCTAATTACCTTTCCCAAAGGTAATGTGAAATTTTGATGCAATAAAGTCATAGCTGCTTAACATCAAGGCTAAAACTATGTGTGTTCTGCATGTAAGAATAGGTGAGCTGGACACCTCTAAGTGATAGCTTTCAGTACTGTTTGTCTGCTCTGCTCTGCAATTTTATTGAGAGATAACTGATAAGAATAGACCCTGCACATTTAAAGTGAAATAAATATTAATGAGTTTTTGAAATGATATCCTTCAGGGAAACCAACACAAAGGTCCAGTTGAATGTTATCACCTCAAAAGTTTCTTACCTTGTTCAGTTTCTGTTAATCTTTTTTATAAACTTTTAGAAATCTTTTTATCTACTTATTGGGTACAGGGTCTCGCTATGCAGCTTGGACTCATAATGATCCTCCTGTCTCAGCCACCCAGCTGTGGAATTACAGACAGACACCACCATAGCCGGTTTTGGTAGCCAGGGGCCCGAGGCCAGCACAACATGCAGCACCGGGAGTCAAGCGCAGGTCCTGACACTTGCCAGGCAGGAGCTTAGACTACCAAGCTATCTCCCCAGCTGCAATTATTATTTTTTTAATTTGCCTCTTTCCATTATATAGCAAATAGTTTTCTTTTTAGAGTCAAGTTCATTGTGAGACAGAATACTCTTATCAGTGACACTTTGCATATGTGACTAAGAATCCTACTGCTTTTGTAGGTACCACAGAAGACATTTCTTTTAGAAGGAAGGCATAGGATCAATATGTGTTTGAGATGGGCTGAGGTGGTGGGGAGTACCGGCAGCCATTTTCCAGGAAAGGCTGGCACCATTTGAAGCGGAGAGCCAGTCAGCCATGTGGGTCTGGACGCTGCACTGGGGAGCACCCCTGATTACAGCACGTGATCATATCACGGAAGAAGAGGCAAATAAAGTAGAAAATGCTCAGGGCTAGTGAGGAACTCAAGAAAAGAGCAAAAAGATAGGAAGTATGAGTGAGAGAAAAAAGGAAGGAAGGAAAAAAAGAAAAAAGAAAAAGATATTAAGTCACAGGAAATTAGAACACTGTAGGAGGGCCTTTGCCTAAAACAGACAGTGAATTTTGTGGTAAAGCAAAGAAACCAAAGAAGATCACATAATGGGGTAGCCACAAAAATGGGGGCAAGCTGTGACCGAGGCCAGAGCCGGGCAGGCCTCACCCCCAGCAGGATGCCTCCACCCGCAGCCTGGGACCAAGACTCCAGCATAGAGAACCTCCCCTAGTCAAGAAAATGTTGCTATTTTTGTCAAGTGCAAGGAGCTTGAACGTAGAAAGCTGAACTGGCCGGCGAACACTGTTAGTCATGCAGGACAGAATTTCCAACCAGACTCCTGACTTACGGGCCACACAACAATTTACTAATAAAAATGAGGTTTTGAATATGAGACGCTCAGAGCCCACTGCCCACTTTCCGAGGAAAGGAGCCTGTAAGGCAGGGATGCTCCAGGCCTCTCTTTAGAGGCAGCAGTTCACGTAGGTGCTCGCTTCCCCCTCCCTAGCAGGAAGTTCTGCCTCTAGAGGGCAAATCAAGCTATGCTAATTGCCTAACTGATCCTCTTCATCAACAGGCCTTGCCAGCAGTTGCTGATTCAAAATAACCAGGAAATTCCGAGCACCCATATTATTCTGAAAAGTGAAAGAAAAATCAAAACAATGCAGAGAAGAGAAACACTCCCTTTGAAAACATAAAGTTTATCTATTTTATATTTTAATAAACTTGAGTTACATATGTACTCCCAGGGAACCTAGCCAAACTAAGATGTGAAACATTACATTACTCCTCATCCCGAATCTTATTTTCTCCTTTGCAAGTAGCCATTCTCCCAAATTCATCTCCCAGAAAATCCAATCTATTTTCTATCACAGAAAGTAGTATTATCTTTTCTCATATTTTATATAAAATTATGTGCTTTTTAAATATTCAGCTAAATGTTTCTGAGATTCAATTTCTAGTCGTTTTTGTGACTGAGCAGTAAAATTAAAAGAAGAAATATACTTTGGTGTGTTTGTATGTGGACATTTGGTTTATTTCTATTTTAAGTTCTCATTAATAAAGATACTAAGAATATTATTGTCTAAGTATTTCTGAGGCCACCATATGTTTTTATTTCTTTTTAGTAAATACCCAGAGGTAAAACTATTTCTGAAGACCAAAAATTAGAGAAAAAGAAACAAACAAGTCACAGTAAATTAGATAGAATACTGTAGGAGGCCCTGTGCCTAAGAGAGTGATTTCTTTCCTGTTGTTTGTAGATCTTTTGTCATATAGTAAAAATATTTGTAACTTTGTAAGAAACTCTTCATTGCTTTCAAAACAAGTTATACAGCTTCACATCTCTATCAGTAATGCATGAAATTTCCATCTGCTTCAAACTACAACCTGGAATGGCTATAAAAGTGGTAATTCACTATGATTTTAATCATATTTCCTTCATATCTAGTGAATGTTGAGTATTTTATGTATATATTGTCTATTCATTAAGTTGATCTGTAAAGTGTTTGTTAAAGTATTTTGTTTATTTTGAAAACAGAAGCATCTGTCTTGTTATCATTGAATTGTAAAAGTTCACCTTGAAGACACTCATGAAAAATGACTTGCAGAAACTGCTTCAGAAAATGGCAAGAACCATGGGATTCTAATGAGGGAGATGAAATACAGTGTGATTGTTACTGTCAGAACCACTTTTAATTTAAATATTCATCATATATCCTGATTATCCCTTCTATATTCTTGAAGAAATGTTCTTTTCATGATAAATACTGTAAATATTTGTTTTTATCTTCCTAATTGAATCTTTCAAATAACTAAATTTTAGATTTTTTTAGTTTTTTATATTAATTTTATTGAGAAAGAAGTAGCAATGAGACAGTTTCAAAACAGGTTAGTAGGACAGTTACAATAATTAATACATTGCATATTGTTGTCTTTGTAGTAGTTATTCAGAGTATATGGTACAGACATGATATCTTGTCTGAACACTATTACATCAAACTTTCTTCACTTTGAACTGAGACAATAGCTTCATATCTATGCTATTTTTCTATCTATCTATCATCTATCTATCTATCTATCTATCTATCTATCTATCTATCTTCACTACAAAATGGGCCTTCATTTATATCCCTTTTTTGTTTACTTTTACCAGAGATGGGTATTCCATTGCAATCCATATATTGTAGGTGCATGAATTCAGCAAAATAATGTAATATAGCCCAGTAGTCTATAATAGTAGTGAGTTATCCGCAAGATTGGCAATGTCAGAAGTTGTTGACTTGAGCCTTTTACAGCTCAGCATATTAATATGGCTTTACTTTTTACACTTCAATTTTATACTTTTCTACTGCATGGTTAAAATGGTAAAATTTGACTTCTAATCCTAGATCTCTGAGGAATTTCAACACTGATTTCCACAAAATAAAGCAACACTATATAACAAAAAATGTAACTTTTGTATCTGCCAAGGTTAATCAAATCCCCTCAGGATTTATCCTGAAACCTTGTACTGTAGTTTGTAGATCCTTTGTCAGTACCAGCAATGTGGATGAGTCACAGTCATTGCTTGATCAATTTGCTGTCTGTGAAAACCTGAAAGAATGTTTTCTCCCAACATGACTCTCTTTAGGCACACTCTATGTCATCAATCACTTTCCTCTGTGGCCCCATAATCTCCTTGATCAGAAAATTTAGTACACAACTGAGTGACATGATGTTACAGTACAGGTTCTCCTATGTCCTGAGTCCTCACTGATCTTGAAAGGCTAGGGCCAAAATGTTGGCTGTCCTTGCAGCCCTTCTTTTTCTCTAATTTTTGGTCTGAAACTTAAGTTGTTAACCCTTCAGAAGAGAAGCTTAATGATATTATTACCCTGCTAAATAGGCAGTTGAGCTTACCCTCACTGTCTGTCTGAATATCAAACATCTTAGACATAACATGGGACAGGTATTTTCCAAGTATTGATATGTTAAACTTTAAATCCCTACAGAATGTGAAGAAAAAGATAAAAAGATTAAAAAATAAAAAATATAAATAAACAACTACATATTTTTACACAGAAGTGTGCTGTTATAACTATGGGTGCACATATATCAGTCTGGTATGATGTTTTAATTTTTCTGGGAAAACACCTAGAAGAGGAATAGCTGAGTAAAATTTGACTTCTAATCCTAGATCTCTGAGGAATTTCAACACTGATTTCCACAGTAGTTGTACCAGTCTGCACTTCTACCAACAGTGGAGAAAAGTTCATTTTTCTTTACAGCCCCTTTAGCATTTGTTATTGGTTAACTTTTGGAGTGTTTATTTCATTGTTTATTTGTACATTTGTTTTGATTTTGTTTTTACACCAGCTTTCAAACTTAGAACCTTGCACTAGCCAGGCAGGCACTTACACCACTGAGCTGTCCCCCGGGCCCTCGCTGACTTCTTGATGATAGCCATTCTTTCTGGAGTGAGATGGAATCTCTGTATTATTTGCAGTTCTCAAATGATCAATGTTACTTAACATTATTTCCTATGTTTATTTGCCATTTGTATCTTCATCTGAGAAGTATATATTCATCTCACATGTCCAATTTTTGACTGGCTCTAGAATTTCGGAAGAAGGAATTGTTTGAATCCTTTATATGCTCTAGATATCTGAGAAACATTTGGCTAATTTTTTTTCCCAAGTGGAAAGTTTTGTTTTCACTCTGTGGTGACTTTTTTAGTTGTGCAAAAATGTTTTAATGAGATAATGTACCAGTTGTTGATTATTTGAAGTACTTCCTATGCTGTTTGGTCTTTGTGCATGAATTTCATGCATATCCCTACATAGTCAAGATTTCTACTTACTTTCTTCTTAGTAGGATTACTGTTTCTGTTTTAATATTTAGATCTTTGATTTTTTTTTTTTTAGAGGAACCAGGGATTGAAATCAGGCCCTACTGAGTCATCTCCCCAGCCCCTTTTGATTTTATTTTACTTTAGTTTAATATATGATGATAGACTTGGGTCAAGTTTAGTCTTTGACATGTGGAAAGTCAATTTTTCCAGCATCATTTGTTGTCTTTCATGTGAACTTGTCTGACCATTTTGTCGAAGACAAGGTTGGTGAGTATGTTTGTGGCTGTGTCTGAATCTTATATTGCACTGATAATCAGGTCTGTTTTATGCCAGAAACATGCTGATTTTTTCACAGTAGCATTGTAATATAATTTCAATTCCAGGGTTGTGATCCCTTCTGCCTTGCCTTTGTTACACAAGATTGCCTTTTCTGTTTTATGTCTTTCTGTATCCAAATGTATTTTAGGAATCTTTTTTATACATCTATGAGGTATATATATGGTATTTTGATTGGGATTACATTAAATCTGTACAACAGTTAGGGGAGAATGGCCATTTTCATAATGTTGCTCTTTCCATCCATGATCAAGGGAAGTCTTTCCATTTTCTGATATCCTCTTTAATCTCCTTTGCAGAGTAGTGTAATTTTCAATGTACGGATCTCTTACTTCCTTTGCTAGATTGATTACTAAATATTACATTTGGGGGATATTATTTTATAAGGTGCTTCATAATTTCTCTCTCAGGGAGTTTGTTATTTGTGTATAATAATGCTACTGATGTTTTGAGTGTTGACTTTTGTTATGGTTTGTGTCTAGCTGTCCCCACAAAGCCTCATTCAGTCATAGGGCAACTTACAGTTTGTGATAGATTCATGATCCAATGCTAGAATTGTGGGTGTGAGTGCTGCACTCACCCTGAGGTGGGTGATCTGCATTGCAATGCAAGGAGGGGAGAGGGGCTTGTGAGCTGCTACAGCCTCTGCTCCTCCCTTTGCTCTTTGCTGTTTTCTCCTGCCAAAAATGGCTGCCCTCTGCCCTGTGCCACCCTGCCTTGAAGCCAGCAGAGTATGAACTGAAACCTCAACTGTGAACTAAATAAACCATTCCTTCTTTAATTCTGGATGTTGGATATTTTGTCCCAGCAAAGAAATAAAAGTACCTGAGACAACTTTGTATCCAACTGCACTACTGAATTTGTCCTTGAATTCTAGAAGCATTTTTAGTGAAGTATTTGGAATCTTCCATGGAGAATATCATGTCATCTATGAATAACAGTAATTTAACTTCTTCTTTTCTCATCCTTTTCCTTTTATTTCTCTCTCTTGTCTAATTGCTCTTACTAATGTTTCCAGAACTATATTGAATAGGATTGGTGACAGTGGACATCCTTGTCTTATTCCTGTGTTTAGAGTAAAAGTTGTCAGTTTTGTCTATTTAATATAATGTTGGATATTGGTTTGTTATAGGTTACTTTTATTAGATTGAGGAAAAGACTATCTATAGCAATTTTCTATAGGGTTGTTTTCATGAATAAGTGTTGGACCTTATCAAAAACTTTTCTGTATTCATTCAGAAGATCTCATGACCTTAGTCTTGCTCTGTTGATGTAGTGTATTACATTTATTGATTTGCATACATTAAAACATCCCTGCATTTCTGGGATGAATCATACTTGGTCATGTCATATAATCTTCTTGATGCTTCTTGCATTCCGTTTATTAGTATTTTATTAACGATTTTTGCATGTATATTCATTAGAGACATTGTTCTATAGTTTTCTTTTATGGTTGCCTCTTTCTCTGGTTTTGGTATCAGAGTAATATTGCCTCCAGGAATGGGAGAGAATTGCTTCCCTTTCCATCTCATTGAGTTGTTTGAAAAGAATTGGTACTAAATCTTCTCTAAAATTTTTGTAGAATTCAGCTATGAATCTATCAGGACCTAGGATTCTCTTTGTTAATAGGTTTTTTATTGCATTTTAAATTTCATTGACTGATGTTGGGTTATTAATATTTATATCTTCTTGATTTATCTTTGTCAATTCCTGTGTTTCTAGGAATCTATGCATTTCTTCTGTGTTTTCCATCCTGTAAGAGTACAGATTTTGGAAGTAGGTATTGATGATCTTCTGAAATTCTATAAGGTCTGTAGTGACTGCTCCCTTTTCATTCTTTATTGCATGAGTTCAAATTTTTATTTACCTTTTTTGATAAGGTTGGCTAGGGATTTATCAATTTTATTTATTTTTTCAAAGAACCAACTCTGATTAATTAACTCTTTATATTGTTTTCTTTGTCTCCACTGCATTAATTTCTGTCCTGATTTTTATAATTTCCTAACTTCTTCGGGCTTTGGGCTTGACTTGTTCTTTTTTTTTCTAAGAGCTGGAAATGCATCATAAGATTTTCTTTTTAATTTAGGCTCATTCTGTTCTTCTGATGTGACAATTTACCACTATAAATTATCTCTCTTAAGATATCTTCCATTATATCACACAGGTCCCAATAAGTTATATCCGCATTTTCATTTGATTGTAAATATTTTTTAGTTTCTTCTTTAATTTTATCAGTGAGCCACCTCTTGGTCAGGTGGCTGTTGCTTTATTTCCATGCGTTTATGGAGTTTTTGTGATTTCTTTTGTCAATAACTTCTGTTGAACTATGATCAGCTAATATGCACTAGATAATGTCAGTTCCTTTGCATTTACTTGGGCATGTTCTATGTGCTAGTCTGTGGTCTATTTTGGAGAACGTCCCATGAGCAGCTGAGAAGAATGTGTATTCTGATATTGTTGGGTTGAACACTCTGTAATGGTCTACTGAGTCCATTTCTTCTTAGGTTTGGTTTAGTTCTATTATTTCTTTGTTGAATTTTGCCTAGTTGATATGTCTATTTGTGACAGTGGGGTGTTAATTCTCTCATTATGGTTATGTTATTGCTCATTTGATTTTTTGTATCTGTTGATATTTCTTATATAGTTGGGTGCTCCTACATTGAGTGCTTATATCTTTATGATTCTTATCTCTTCCTCTTGCAGTTTCACCCTAACAAGTATGTAATGACCTTTTTATATCCCTTTTAATCATTCTTGGTTTGAAGTTGACATTAACAGCAACCCTTGCTTTTTTCTGGGTTTCTCTCACATGAAGTATTGTTCTCCATCCTTTGACTTTCAGTCTATGAATTTCCTTTTGGGTTAAATGTGTTTCTTCTATATAGCATTTGTTGATTTTCATTTATTGATCTACTCTACCAGTCTGATTCTTTTGATTGTTGAATTTAGGTCATTTACACTGGTGGTTACAACTTATACGCATTGGCTTTATCTTTGTCATGTTATTTTCCTGTTGCAGGTTCCCTATTTTTTCCCCTGTTTAATTACTTGCTCTTCTTGGTGATTCCTTTCTATTCTTTTTCTTGTAGTTGTGGTTATTGCTATCTTTTTCTATAATATTTTTCAGTATTCTTTGTAGGGTTGGTTTTATGGTCATGAAGTTTCTTCAGTTGTTTGCCACGGAAGTATTTAATCTTTTATGTTACATTTGGTAGACAGTTTTTCAGGATACATAAATCTGGGTTGTAAGTTGTCTACTTTCAGGGCATGATATATATTGCTCCAAGCTCTTCTTGACTTGATAGTTTGTTTTAAGAAGTCTGCCATAATTCTAATTGGCTTTTCATTTCACGTGATCTGTTTCTTCTCTCTAATAGACTTTAATAGTCTGTTCTTTTGCTGAATTTCTGGGATCTTGATTATTATGTGACTAGGGGTATATCTAGCTTGCTTATGGCTAATTACAATTTCATATGCCTCACTTGACTGTATTTTAGATCCTGTCTCATGTTTGGGAAATTTTCTATTATTTCTAAAATAGTCTTCTTATATCATTTGCTTTGACTCCTGCTTTTTCATTGACACCTAGCATCTTATGTTGTTTTTCTTTATATCATCTTGTAGTTGTTCAACTGTTATTTCTTCATCCCTTGTTATTTTTATAAAATTTTTCCTTGCAGGATTTCTGGCCAGTATCTAGTCTTCAATGTCAGATAGTGTGTCTTCTGCTTTTTAAATAAAGTTTTCCAGCTTTCACTGAAATTCTTAATTTCCTGGTTTCCTGTTTGAATCCATTTCAAGAATTCTACTTATTTCCTATATTGTTCAGTTATGATTTCTATCTTTTTCCTATCATCATCTTTTTTTTCTCTATTTAGGATTTCCCTGAACCAACCCTTTATAAATGTTGACTTTTTTTTTTTTTTTTACCTGAGGCATTGTTCTTCATCTTTTTTCCTTGGGACCTCGTGGATTTGTTTCATTACTCTGGTTGCTAGTATTTCAGAAATTTCAGGGGTTTGTCTTCCACTTTCCACAATTTTTTTTTTTTGTTTGTTTCCTGATTTGTTCTGTGCAGGATGGAAGTCTGAGATTGCATCTTGCTTCTCTGTGTTGTCATTTTCTATTTCAAAAAAAATTATTTTGCTTTCTGCATTGATCTTGTAAGTTTTTATAGTAGATAGCTATAGCACTAGTACTGAATTCTATCTATGAAAGGCCTGTTGCTCAGGGAAGTCCTCTGCGCGCAGGAGGTCCTTGGCTTTTGTCTATTTCAAGATCCTACCTTTTCAATTAATTAAAAGTGAGATGTTGATATCTGTTTGATTCAGTCCCTTGTTCTTTGGTGCCAGCCTATTGTGAAGTTATTAACTCAGAGCTTCCCGACAGTGGTACAGGAGGGAACTCAGCTGATTGCAAAAGATGTGACATCCTAGCTAACATGGCATAATTAGCAATAACAATAGCATCAAGTACAGAAACTGACAAACTGTGGTAGGTACTAATTTTTTACCTTAAGCCATAAGAGCAAAATCTACAACTGTATAACAGAACTGATTATAAATTAGGAACTTGTATTCAGTGTTTCCCCTTTGTAGAGTGGTTGTACTCTGTGGTGAAGAGATAGTGAATAAAAACAAAGATAACTAAAAAGAAAATAGGAACAAGGCTGTAGAGAATGATCGTGCACACTGTGTGAGACTAAAGGAGAGGGAAGAAGAGAAGGTATGAGGGACTAAGCAAGGAACTGTCTGAACTTCGCCTCTGGGTTTGGGGAATAGGATTAGTTTTATGTGTCTGGAGTTCTCCTCAGCCATTTAGAAAAGAAGGGGGGAAAAAGAAAAAAAAAAAAAAGAAAATAGCAAAACAAAAACAAATTTATAAAGAGATGACAAACAGTTAGGGCTTCCAAACTGCTTCTGCTCTGTGTGTCTTTGTCCCTAAGCACAATGCTGGTCCACTTAACTTACCGCCTCATGCTGTGATTGCTCCTTTTGTCTTTACATGCCACTAGGCCTGCCTGCCCCTCTTTTGCACCCCAGTTGGGACCCTCCTGTGTTACAGGCATTCCCTTTGCACTCTGTGGGTCTTCCCCTGAGGTTCACTTCAGTCCTAGAAGCAAAAAGGGAAAGGAATGTTCTCTAGACTCTGGTGTGGTTCGCCTGGGTTGCAGCAGGGGCAATGGAAATGGGAGGGCGCCCCCACACTGTTCCCTGTGTCCTCGTGGCATAGACGGTGATGGGAGGGTGGACTTACCACATCTGCAGCCAGACCCCTCCAGGGATGGCGGTGGGAGGGGCCTCTGTCTGCATCTTCACCTTGGTAGCAGAAGTGGCGAGGGACAATATTTTATTTTAAATGTTGTGTTTTAACATCAATAAATTTTACTAGATTCTTTTTAAGTGTATTCTCCATATCTTACATCATAATATTCATATTTTCTTTTGAAATTCTTTAAGGTACTTAAATCTTTTGAAGTTCTTGTCTTCTAGTTTCAATGTCTCTTCATTGTCTGAAGGAATGTGAGAATTCAATCTCTAATGCACTAAAATTATTTGAACATCAGTTTAGTTCTTTTGAAACTTGTTTTAAAGCTATATTAGGGCAGGTATGGCATTCTCAGACTTTAGAAATTGTTCCCTAAAACTAAAATGTGACCTTTGAGCTGACTATACGCTATGCTCTAGTTGTTCACCCTGGTTGAAAGTTGAATATCTTCTAGATGTGTGAGCCCTGGGGATTGTTCAACATACAAATCCCATACTATTTGTTTTTTAGACTCATGAAATTCTACACTCAGCATTTGCAATCTCTGGTACACAATACCAAGATGACACTTGTGCATCTCTACAGAGCTCTTTTCATGTATACACTGGCACTTCACACTGCAAATCCCAGTCACCTCAACCCAAGCAGATTGTCATCCTTGCTTTCTCTATCCAGTGAAATCAGAATCCTCTCCAGTTTCTCCTGCATGGAGAGCTGCCCAGAAAATTCCTTCTGGCAGAAAGCTAGGGCAGTAAGTTTGTTTTCATTGTTTCTCTCCCCTTTAGATTATATCTTATTCTACCATTTGTCTAATATCTGAACAGTTTTCAAGCTCTTTAGAGCAAGACATCAAACCTGGTGTTGGTTAGCTACATCACCAGGGTATAAGTGAAACATCCCTTTCAGAAAGACTAAAAAGTAGTTATTTAATTAAGAGGCTAGCAGAGATAGTTGAATTGAATTACTTGCGCTTCTTCTAATTGCACGATAAAATTAAATTAGGTTTTATATACAATTCTATGTAACTACAAAGAGAACTTCAGTAGCTCCTCTTTTTTATTAGAAACAGATACAGAAAGTAGGTGCAGATGATTTAATGAAAGTTAAAGATACTTCTATTGGAAATTTGCAATTAAAGTATTTTCCTTTGTTAAGAAATTCAGACAGATTTTATTATTTTGTTTTATAATGGACAGGGGAATATCTAATCCTTGCTAGACAATTACAAAGAACAGTTTTTCTTCTCTTTCTTTGTCTTTTCCCTTTCCATTTGATTAATCTTTAATGAATATTTCAAAGTCCAGCTCAAGTCCATTTCTCCAGGGAGTCTTACCCAATGATTTCTTCCCAATTTTAGTTATGATAAAGCTAAACACTGCCAAGGAAGACACCAACTCAGAGCCTTGAGATGCTCTGAAGTTTCTCTTAGCTACTGGGTTCTAGAGAAACAGTCTGTGGAAGCAGAGCATCTCCCTCCAAGATTCTTCCAGGTCACTGTGTCCTAACCCTTATATGCATCACTGCACAATCTGAACTGGGCTTCTGCCACAGTCTTTTCCGAAACAGCCAACTGTAAGCCAAAAAGTACAGAATAGAAGAGCATATCTCCAAGGATTAAATCCCCAACTCATACATTATTGGTGAGAATTTAGTCACAAGACTAAATTATAACTATCAACTGAACTCAAAAAATTCCAAGCTCAACTGTCAGAAGAGTCAATTGCTTTTTTTCCTTTTGTTTTTATATGAAAAATGCTTTTTAATGATCCATAAACCATTATGCTGGATAAGATCACTTCTCTTAAGAACCCCATATGAATTCAATTTCTTCCATAGATCATTGTGTGGCCTTGGGCCTAGAAAGAACAATTACCAAAATTTACACTGAATTGTCTTCAATATTATCCAAGTTACCCTATGATTTTGTATGACAGCAAACAGAACTGCATTTCTATGTTTACTTTTTTAGGTGGAAAAGTTTTAAAACCTGTCTGAAGCTTCTGAGCAATGAAGCAGTTTTAATCTCAACCTTCTTAATTCAGAAGTCTTGCTCTTAACCAAATGTGCAGATAAGCTTAGCTTTCAGGTTGAATAAAGCTCTAAAATTCAATGACTACAAATCTGGGTCAAGAAAAGATCAAAATAGAAGACAGTAGCCTGGAAGATACCAAATCAAAAGATTATTTTCTATAAATCATATACATTTGTGCCTCAACTGAGCCCCTTAACATGTGTCAAGTTATTTAAGATAAAAAATAACCTAATCCAAAGCTATTATATTTTTTCTTTATAATTGAAAGCAGGAAGAATTCCATTGATGATCCATGAGTTTGGAATTCCCCCAGAGCAATTTATCTGTTACTCACCTCCCATAGTCTATCAAGGCCTTCTTCTACACTAACTTTCCCATCATTATCAGCGATTATGAGTGCTTTCTCCTTGGAGAACAGTATCAGCGTCTCAAAGCCAAGGCTGCTTGTATTTTCTTATTGATTTATGTTTCTAAACATTCTTCTACATCACAGTTCCCTTTGAGAACCTTGATATCTGCAAACTCTCTTGACATTACCACTGATACCCAAGTTATAACCTTTAGTTTTATTTAGATGATTGATGTAGTAAATATGTTGCTGTAGATGTTTGTAGCTGAATTCAGTAATGGTACCCGAGCTCAAAATCCACTTGTTTCTTAAATAAGAAATTAAATCTAACTCTATGTTTAGCCAAATAAGCTGTTTCTTACTTTGGTCTCATATTTCCATACTTTAGAGAGTGTGCTGTACTCTTCATAGTCTTTCTCCCATTTATCCTCATGAGATCTATGTACAGTAAACATTGTCTGACCTTTTGACTATTTTTACCTTCTTTGCCTCTACTATGGGCCTACTTGTCTTCAGTAATTACATATTTCTGAAGTACACAAAGTTTTCATCTTCATTTGACTTATAAAAATTTTATTTATTAAATTATTTATTAAATTAACTCAAGTTGTGTGAACCCTAATTAGCTTAACTCATATTAACAACATAAAGAAAACAATATAGAATAGTGTTGTCATTCAGTCAGAATCTGAACATAAAACAAAGAGGAATCTAAAGCAGTTTTGGCTCTAAAGCAATTCATTTGTTCATCTGATCACACAATACATCTAATACAGTCCCAGAGACACGATGACAGATTGCTATATATTGAGATGAATGTGCCACTGAGTACGCGCTCCTTGAAACATGACATGACATACAGGAGTCTGTAAGACTTTTACAGTCACAAAAATTAAAATCCATCTCTTTTGGCTCCCAAACTTTATAGAAGCCTCTTTTGACATTTTCAACAAATAAACTGTTAGGTAGGGGTATTAAGGATGTAGCTCTGTAGTAGCTCATATTAACCATGCATGAGGCCCTGAGTCTAATCCACAATGCACACACACACACACACACACACACACACACACACACACACCCCAAATGGAGAGAAAGAAATAAGGCACAACTAGAGCTGTGGTATGAAGTATATTCAGAAACTCACCATTCAGAAAGTCTCCTCCTCAAAGGACCCCCAAGCTTGAACTTGTCTCAGGAAGGTGCCTTGATCTTGGAGCATCACACACATGAAGCATCTGCTGGTCCTCACAACCCCAAGACTTGGCATTTTCACCTAGGCACCAGTCTTCTGTGTTACTGTAAAGGTCCCTGGTGAAGAATTGCAGCGTTTTCTTGCTCATGGTCATGACAGAACCAAAGATTAAGATAGTGGAGTAGTCATTTAAAAACTTACTAGTGACCGAGGCCAGGGAGATAGCTCAGTGGAATAAGTGCTTGCTTGGCAAGCGAAAGGTCCTGAGTTCAATCCCTGGTACAACCAAAAAAAAAAAAAATTTTACTAGTGAAAACATGATGCATATAAATAAAGTCAATAGGCAGAAAAACTTTCAATTAGAGCTTTGTGACATAATAGCTAACAAAATCTGCACAACCCATTGGGAAAAGAATAATGGAACAGTTCTCTTAGGGAGAGAAATCTCACCTTCCTTAACTTTCATAAATGATCTAACACACTATATCTACCTATCTACCTGTTTTAGATAAAAGAGATTAAATTTTTGAAGTAATATAAGATATTCATAGTTAAATGGAAAAAAATTAAAACTGAGTTAGAGAAGTTATCAACAAAAGAGAAACAGTCACATTAAGGGTTAGAATAAGCACACAGATATCTTAGAAAATAAAGGAAAGTTATGCATAAATCTTTACAATAAGATTGCAATAAATTTCTTACATGAAACTTAAATAAGACCGTTAAGTGATCAAATAAGTTGTTACCATTTCCTTCCACAAATGTATGGACCACAGCATACAGGGCTCACTCTTTTATCATCCCTCAGCTATAATCTGCATCCTGGTTGACCTTCTAGGGATGGCTTTGTGGTGGAGCCCTTGTCAAGCACTTGCTATGCCATGAGTTCAGTTCCCAGCACCATAAATCAGAGACAGAGACCAACAGATAGAGCTGAGAAGAAAGAGAAGGGATGGAAGAGTGAGACAGCCTCTGTGCATGTCCCTCAAGGCCCATGCACTGAGCTGTGGCCCCAAATGTGGCACTGCCGGGCAGTAGTGTGGCACATTCAGAGGTGCAGCTTCTGGGTGGTCTTCTGATTATTGAGGCTGTGTCCCCAAGAGGCTTCATGGGATCCCATCCCCTTCCAGTTCCTCTTTTTTACATCCTCACCATGAAGTGCATGGCTATACTCCACTGCCAGCTCCCTGCCTAGATCCAAACTCAGGAGGCCAGTCAGATCTCGCTCTAGAGAGTTTTGATGGAAAGTTGAACTGCTGACAGGGCAAGATTACTTTCCTCCAGAAGATAGGGATGCTGAGAAATGCACAGCCTTCAAAGAGGATGCTATCGAACAGTAGGACATTTTGTACAAACAGGCAGCTAAGCAGGACTCTGTGCTGAGCAGATAGGTATCCAGTCTCTGTCAAGCCTCATTTTTAGAACAGGAAACAGCAGACACTGGCCTTCAGTAAAGGTCTGACACCAGTACACTCCATCTGACACTAGAAAGCTGGGGTTTCACATGGTCCAGTTCAAAGTCTTCCTCCTCTGCCTGTTACTCAGGTTCACTCAGGAAATAGCCTACCTCACAGAGGAGACCAGGCATAGTTCCTGTTTATCCCAGATCAGCAGGCTTCAGTTCTCAGTTTCAATGAGCTATTCACATCCTTCTACAGGATTATTATGGGGTAGACCTAAAATGCCCCCCAAAGTCTCATGTCTTCAGATGTGGAGCTTTCTAGAGGTGATTGGCTCTTCGGAACATATTTTTCCCTGGATTGATGCACTGATGAGTTCAGAGCTGAATGAGGGGTCTAGTTGGAAAAGGGGGGCATGACACATGCATCTCCCTTCTCAGGTCTTCCTTGTTCTTTCTGCCTCCTGGCTCTATGAGATGATAGGGTTAATTCTGCCATGCCTTTCCAATGTTGATGTTTCTGCTTGATACACCAACCCACTGATTGAATTTCTTAAAATGTGAGCCTGATTAAATTTCTCCTTTAAGTGTGTCAGGCACTGTATTATGTCCAGCAATCTCAGGACATAATCAAAAGAGGTATCCCAACACTAGAGACTATAAAGTCATCATCTAAAGGCCCCTGATTATTCACCAGATCCTCAAGTAGTGCCTTAGTATAGCCTTCATGGCAATCAAAGCATGATCTTGAGTTGAACCTAACCTTCAGCCACCAAAAGACATCTCTAGACCAGAGGTAATCAGAACTATTGATATCCAATAGTTCTTAATCTAATTCTTCTAGGCCATTGCCATGTCAGATGAATAAACTACGCAGGAAGAACCTAACTCCTCTCCCCTCATTTATCACTTTTGACAGTCTTGGTTGTCTCTTTTTCCATCCAGTATTTCTACTTCATCTCTAACTGCTCTACATGGTGATACTTTTTCATTAAAAGTGGTATCATTTGTTCTAGATGGGCTCATTCTAATGATACCTCTGTTCTTCACCAATATGTTCTCATAGTGATCAGAGCCTCTGTGTCAGAAGTACCTGGAATCTTTCAGAAAATGCTGGATCCCAGACCACACTGTGGTACTTTAAGGCTGCTGACCAATGTTTGTTTACCTCAGAGCAGTTTCATCATTGATTGCATCATTCTTACATTCATCCCTCATATACTTTAAGGTGAGATCCAACAAAGAGCTTAGCTGTTTTAGGAGCCTGAAAGCAGCAACTTTAGGCTCTAATTGCTGCCCCCATTTCAATGGGACATTTTGACAGTGGCTCTGGCACTAGGTTCTATTGTTTTATGCATGTCCACCTGACGCAGAGAGCAGGAGAACCTAAAAATAGACTGCACCTGCATAGAGCATCTCCAAATGAGGCTGCTTCCTTCTTTCTGATGCTGGTCTATGAACAATGCTCCAAAGACATTTGTCCTAAAGTGATTTTGCTGAGCAAAATCTGACACATGGGTTCAGAGAGCAATGTGACCTCCTTTTTATTAAACTATTGATCTTGTTTGAGGAAAAAAAAACTGATTATGATTACAGTTATATATGTGACATTTTACATAATTCTCTGAAGAATTTACAAGATTTTAAATGTATTTTGGTGTATTTGGTTTTGTATTTCTGTATGACATATAGATTACTAATATGTCTTCAGTTTTATAATTATAAAGCCGGTTTTACAAATAATTGAACCATGTTTTGAAACTGTCTCATTGCTGTTTCTTTCTCAATAAAATTAATTTTAAAAAAGCAAATAATTGAATTGCAAATAATGAACAAAGAATGATCGCAAAAATAAATAGATCCATTCTGAGATATTTATAAAACAATGCAAGAGAGTGGTTTTCAATCTTAAGCGTACCTAAGAATCATCCAGAAACTACCACAGTGACTAGTATTTTGAATCCCAGTTCTTCCAGTGCATTACAGTTCTTTAGGAGAAACAGAACCAAACACACATACGCACCCCACACATGAAAGAGATTTATTATGATGAATTGGCTCACAAGATTATGCTTTTAATTTTTTTATTTTAATAATTCTATTGAGAAAGAATTAGCAATGAGATAGTTTCAAAACAGGTTAGTAGTGCAGTTACAATAGATAATATGTTGCTTATTGTTATCTTTGTAGTAGTTATTCCTAGTACAAGATGCAGACATGATATCTTGTCTAAACACTACTAGCTCAAAACCTTCTTCTCATTAAACTAAGAGCAAGTAACTGTATATATATGCTATTTTGTTTATTCAGATATATATCTATATATATTTTTTCTACTACAAAATGGTCCATTTATATCCCTTTTTTGTTTATTTTTGTCAAAGATGGGTATTCTATTGCATTCACATATTGTAGGTGGATGAATTCAGCAGAGTAACACAGTATAGTCCAGTAGTGTATAATAGTAGTGGATTGTCCACAGGACTGGCAAAGTCAGAAGTTGTTGACTTGAGACTTTCACACCTCAGCATATTAATATGGCTTTACTTTTTATACCTTAGTTTAATACTTTTCTACTGCATGATTAAGAACAAGATAAAGCAAGACCTATATGATAAAAAATGTAACTTTTGTATCTGCCAAGGTCGTGAAATCCCCTCAGGATTCACCCTGAAACACTATACTACAATTTGTAGATCTTTTGTCATTGTCAGCCATGTGGATGAGTCATGGCCATTGCTTGACCAATTTGCTCTCTGTGCAAGCCTGAGAGCATGTTTTCTCTCCACATGACTCTCCTTAGGCACACTCTACATCATTGATCACTTTCTTCTGTGGCCCCATAATCTCCTTGATCAGAAAATATGGGACACAACCAAGTTACATAATATTACAGTAAAGGTTCTCCTATGTCTTGAGTCCTCACTGACCTTGGAAGGCTAGGGCCAAAATATTGGCTGTCTTTGTAGCCCTTCTTTTTCTCTAATATTTGGTCTGCAAACTTAAGTTGTTAACCCTTCAGAAGAGAAGCTTAATGATGTTATTATCCTCTTAAATAGACAGTTGAGCTTAAGCTGCCTATCTGTGAATATCAAACATTTTAGATATAACATGGAATAGTTATTTTCCATCAAGTATTGACATGTTAAACTTTAAATCCCTAGAGAACGTGAAGAAAAAAATTGTTAAAAATAGAAAAATATTTTAAAAACTAGGATAAAAAATTACATATTTTCACACAGAATTCAATACCCAAACATCAATAGCATTCCTCTATACAGATAACAAACACACAGAGGGAAATCAGAGAAACAATACCTCTTATAATAGCACTGTGGAAAATGAAATACCTTGGAATTAATCTAACTAGAAAAGTCAAAGATCTCTCTAATGAAAATTACAGTACTCTGAAAAAAGTGATTGTAGAGGATTTCAGAAAATGGAAAGATATTCTCTGCTCCTGGATAGGAAGAGCAATCAATGTGAAGATAGCCATACTCCCAAAATTGTTGTACAGATTGAATGCAATCCCTACCAAACTACCACCAACACAACTTACAGTTCTACAGAAATCATTCCTAGAATCTATTTGGAATCAGAAAAGACCTAGAGTAGCAATGGCAGTCTCGGACAACAAAGACAAGGCAGGAGTCATTACAATTCATGACTTGAAATTATACTACAAAGCCACTGTGATAAAATCAGCATAATACTGGCAACAAAATGGACCTGAAAATCAATGGAATAGAACAGAAGATGCAGAAGCCTCTAGAAACACACTCAGCAACCTTATCTTCAACAAAGGGGCCAAACATGTTTACTGGAAGAAAGATAGCCTCTTTAACAAATGGTGCTGGAAAAACTGGCTCTCCACATGCCAAAAACCTAAAGCTTGACACAGGTCTATCACCATGTACTAAGCTAAAGTCAAAATGGATTAAAGATCTAAACATTAAAACAGAAACATTCAATCTCCTGGAAGAGAAAGTAAGAGGAACTCTTGAAGACATCAAGGTAGGCAAAGACTCCATGAACAAAAATCAAATCGCACTGGTAATACTTGAAAGAATTAATAACTGGGTCCTCTTCTTACTGGGAAGTTTTTCCATGTTAAGAAAAATTACCAACATAGTTTAAAGACAACCCACAAATTTGGAAAAAAAATTGTAACTAATAAGCACTCAGACAAAGGTCTGCTCTCTGGACTTTATAGGGAGCTAAAAAATTTGAGGGCCCCAAAATGTAAAGACCCAATCTAGAAATGGGCATCTGAAATGCACACACACTTTTCAGAGGATGAAATTAAAGAAGAGAATAAATATATGAAAAAATGCTCCACATCACTAGCTATCTGAAATGCAAATTAAAGCAACACTGAGATACCATCTCACTCCAGAAAGAAAGGCTATCCTAAAGAAATCAACTAACAACAAATGTTGGGGAGGCTGTGGGGAAAAGGAACCCTTCTCCACTGCTGGTGGGAATGTAGGCTGGTGCAACCATTATGGAAATCAGTGTGGAAACTCCTTAGAAAACTAGAACCGTTCAAAGCTGCTATCCCCCTACTGGGAATTTTCCCAAAGGAACTGAAAGCATCATATCATAGTGATATATATGAACCTATGTTTATAGCAGCACAATCTGTGATAGCCAAATCTTGGAAACAACCAAGATGCCCATCACATGAGGAATGGATGAAAAAGATATGGTATTTTTATACAATGGGGTATTACTCAGCTATAAAGAATGATAAACTCAAAGCCTTTATATTCCAGTGGTTTTGCCACTTGAAGATATACTCATAGGTGAAATAAACCACACTCACATGATTATGAAGGCTGAAAATTCCTATGATCCTCCAGCTGTCTGCAGGCTGAAGACCCATAAAGTCAATGGTATAATTTAATCCAAGCTCTTGGTGCTAATCTCAATCAAAGGACAGGAAAGATGATATAAGATGTCCCAGTGCAAGCAAGAAAAAAAAATGAATTTTTCTTTCCTATTTTGCTCCATTTAGACCACCAGTGGATAGGATGATGCCCACATACAACACAGGAGCCAATCTGCTTTACTAAGACAAACAAATTAAATGCCAATTTTCACCAAAAATACCTTCATAGATACACTTAGCCATCCCATTTAATCTGGACACCCCATGACCCAAAAAAATGGATACATCAAAATTTACCTTACATCCAGTTATTGGTATATAGCCTTGAACAAATTGCTTAACTTGTATGTGCCTCAGTTGTGCAATTTTTAAAATGGGTACAATGATATGTAACCCCATACTAGTTTTACAATGTTTAAATTACTTAATAATATAAAAGTTTTGGGAAAATGTTAAACAACATATAGTTTGCATTACTTTTCAATGCAGATTACTGGAATGTACTTTCTTTTCTACTTTTTTATTCATTTTAATGAGAAAAAAAGATAAAACAGGAATGAAATACTTTCAAAACAGGTTAGTGGCAAGCTCAAAGCCTTGATCAATCCCCGGTTCCGCAAAAAAAAGGTTAGTAGGATAGTTACAAAAATTAATACATTGAGTATTGTTGTCTTCACAGTAGTTATTCAGAGGACAAGATGCAGACATGATATCTTGTCTAAACAATGTTAGTATAAATCTTTCTACTCAATGAACTAAGAGAAAGTAACTGTATATCTATCCTCTATTGTGTATACATATGTATTTTTTCTTTTTTTCACAACAAAATGGTCCTTTATTTATACTTCTGCAAAGTTAGCAATATGTGACAATAGGTTGCCTAGCGGCTAATAGCTGACTTTAACCAGACAGGGTGTTCATCTCAGGAGAGAGGTAGCTTGTTTGCTTTAGGCACTGAGGCCCAGTCCCACCTACACACGGTTGATGATTTCCAAGCTTCATGGCTCCCAACAGATCCTCCTTTTTTGTTTTGCTTTGACAGAGATCGGTGTTCCATTGCAATTAGAGAAGCCGTGCGAAAAGGTCCTTTGAAGACCTCTGGAATGCACTTTCAAAGGCTTGATGAAGGTTATCTAGATTAGAGCTCAGGAATCTACATTTTAAATAATTATTTCTAATCATCTTGATGCCAGTAGTTTTGGGACAGTCATTTAAGAGACAGTCATCTAAAAAAGTTGTCTTCAGAGGGAAACATAAGCAAATGAATAAAATGACCCATTGGGGTCTAGGAAGAAATTCTGGTATCCTAAATTGTCTAAAAAATGTTTTGTTTTGTTTTTTTTAATTTGATACAGGGTCTCACTATGGAGTTCAGACTTGTAATGATCCTCCTGTCTCAGCCTCCTCAGCCCTGGGATTATAGGCATACTCCACTATACCCAGTTTTGGCGGTTGGCATGACACACCCTGTGTTCTGGGGCTGGCACAGCATGTGGTACCAGGGATCAAACCCAGGTCCTTGTGCTTGCTAGGCTGACACTCAGACCACTGAGCTATCTCTCCAGACTTCAAAATTGACTTTTAGTGTATTTCAAATATTAGTTTCTGGGGCTCTCACTAGTCTTACATGGCCTGGATGCTACTCAGGAGGCACAAGGAATTCTCTATCTCATGTGTGGAAATCCCCAAGATATGGAGTCACAGTGAAGGGGCCGAGAAGAAAACACCCAGGGCCAAACCTGATGATCAGCACTGTGAAGGCATCAGAACTGTTTCTCTGGCTGACAACTGCAGTGTTTATCTGTAGCTCACGATTGCAAGGTCATATGTGTGTATTAAGAAAATCTAGCCTCCTATTCCCTTAGGAAAGTGCCACTTGTACTTACTTATGCTAACTGTGCCCCCTTGCTGGAGATGAAGCCTAAGATCCTGGACTGGCCTAGATCACCAGCCAGTGAGACAATGAAAAACTATCTTTGAAAAACCATCCTACCCTGCAAGTGTAAAGTTCACCTTGTTCCACCAGCCATGCTCAGCAGAATACCCCTCTTGTGGTGTCACTGGTGCTGAGAGAATTTATCTACATTTGCCACACTCTAAATAAACTTTTGCTTCCAACTATACTAGCTTTGACTCTTCCATTGCGCTTAGAGAGGGCAAGGCCCTGAAGAAAGGTGGGGGGGGTCACCCAGAGATCCTCTGTGGGACACAACCATAGTAGTCCCCCACTGATGATTTTGGTATCTGCTGAGGAAAGCCACAAGAAATGGGTTAAACCAGCCAAAGAAGGAGGCATGTCGACTGTGATATGCAAAGCTCCAGCCCTAGTGCCGCCCAAGCACCCTGGAACTCACGGCTGCTTACAATGGAGCTATGAGGGTTATTGTCTTTCCTGATGGCTTTCAGTCTTGCTTTGGTTGAGTTCTTTTCTATCCCTTACTCCTCCCTTTTTGTTTAGGAATATTCATTCTCTGCCACTGTGAGCATATAACTTCATTTTTTATTTTTACAGATGTTCACAGTTGCCTTGATTCTCAGAGAAGACTTAGGTTTGGACTTTTAAGCAATGATAAAGCTATTGAGACTTTGGGAAAGGAAGTACTCAGCTTTTAATTGTATGCAGGCCAGGTGCATTATGGGATGTGAAATTATGAACTGATTCTTGACTTCTCCAAGTGGTGGCAGCTTAAGAGATTCCATGTGTCGTAGAGTAATTTTCTTCCTCTGAGTGCACAATAAAAATAAACCTGGCCACCCTCTTTGAGCCCAAGTGCAAACTGACCTCTCTTTCTCTTTGTCCTTACAATCCTTTTGTAAAGAAACTTGATTTTCTCTCAGATTTGTGAGATGGCTCAGCAAAATAAAATGTGAGGTACAGAAGAGTTAAATAGGAAATGGATCAAAGTCAGTGTGATTGGTGTCCCACCGTAGGCTGAAAGGAGTTTTGCAGACCAAGTGGTTTTGCAAGGCATTTGCTCTGTGTTGTGTAACTCTCTTGCTCGCTCTCTTGCTCTCTCTCCCTACTAGGGTGGTGTCATCCTTTCTTTCTACTTAATACATGCCCAGTGTTGACTAAAACTCAGCCTCTGGTTTAACACTGTGTTGGGGAGAGGGAAGAGAGATTAACTCTTGGATATTTTATGATAGGAAAAACCATGTACCCACATTGCTCAGACCAGTAGGGACCTGAGCTTTAACATTTGTACTTAATGAAATTCACTAAGAATTTAAAAGCATGCATAGTACCCTTGGACTTTTAAAATGCTTTATGTATCTTCTGCTGTGTCGTATTGCACTAACGACAGTAACCTGCCTATCAAAATCAAATATTGGCTCTTGGTTATAATTACAGACACAAGCTTAGCTAAGGCGACAGAGCTCAGAATTAAGATGAATCATGAAATACCATTTTTGGAAACCCAAAATGGAAAAAAAAATCAGTTCTCACACCAAGCAGTCCAGAATCCTGAGGTCAGGTTGGAGCTCCAAAGCTAGCTCCTACGCTCAATGTTATACCTATATTTAACACCCTCAGACATATGATATCCCTAAAACCCTAGGTTAAAAGTCTCAGGTATCAAATCTAGTTACATGAAAAATCTGCACAGAGAAACTGAACTATGTCTTTTAAAGTATTTTCCCTGGAATATGTTCACTTTCTAAAAGAGATATATGCTAATAAAAGTCTAGAAATTTTTAGACTTAGAGAAATAAAATTAACCTATGAATGCATAGATCATAGCTTAACCAAACTAATAAATACTTTGCTCTCATTATCTCCCTGGGAATCTGTATACTCATTTCCCAAGGATAGGTAGTCTGAAATAGAATGGATACCACTATTGGCATTTTTCTCAGAGAGTTGACATAAATATCTTCATTGTCTCACTGTTACACATCATAAATCTGTTTACTTACATCCATGTGCTCAATGTATTTTAATAGTGATGAAAACACCAATGAGTATGACCACCTTGTGAGAATTTAAAGAAAAAAATTACTAGAGCGAAAATCTCTGGGGAAAAAATCCCAGAAGTCTTTATGGGTTAGGATAGTAGGGCAATTATGGTTATAATTATTAACTAGTTCATAGGAAGAAGAATGGAATAAGCATGAAAAAATAATTATGAATGTGATTGCACTAAAGTAGTTGGTGTCTACCCTATTTTTATATCTACGAAATACTTAAATTTGGCTGCACAGTTTTAGGGGATATTGTCTGAAGTCTGAGCAGAAAAGAGCAAATGTTCCTTTGAAATCTGTTAGATTGGGGCCTTTGAGCCATGTGTGGTGGAAGGATTTCTCCTTTATAGGAGACCTTCACAGAATTCTTTCCATAGAAACTTGAAGGGTAGCATACTTGTGTGCTCTATTCAGCTTTCCCTCCCAGTAAGAGAAAAAGTTGAGAAGCAGAAGTTGTGGCCTCCTTCATTGCCTATCCTTTTTGGAAGTTGTAACACCTAGTTGACCCTGGATGTCAGAGTTCTACGCACAGTGTTTGATCAAGAGTACAGTTCACAACTTCTATCAACAGCAATTCATCATGAGCTCTTGGATAATTATTATAAGGTTAGCTTTCAACTGAAGGCTAGTGGCCAGGGAGATAGCTCAGCAGCATAAGCGCTTGTTTGGCAAGCACAAGCCCTGAGTTTGATTCCCCCCCCCACACACACACACAAAGAGATGACATCAACTAAAGTAGTAAACTAGAGCTGGAGTTGATTTTTGTGTTTATTTGTTTTCTGGAATATTTCCTTCCTACAACCATCTATTTTGGCCAATCTCTATTCAAATAAGAATATCAAGATTCTACCTTAAAGAGAATCTAATTAAATTTGGTTCATTTGGACCATGGTGTCAACTTTTATGCATCTGGAATAGAGAAGCCTATGTATTTTTAAAATAAAGCTTATTCCTACATACAGTATTGCACTCCACATCTTACAGACCAGGAGCTAAGAAATGGCTCCCCCCACAATGCAAAGTGGGCTGATTATTGATCACAAGAAAGATGGAAAGAGAGCAGATGAGCTAGGCAATGTGCCCAGCCTGTCACCTCTGTTAATTGTGGAACAACCAACCAGTGGCCACTTTTACTGATGGTGTTTGGCCCTAGTTGACATTAAATTCAACCCATCCAGAGGTAGTGAAATGATACTAGGATAACTGAGAGAAAACATAAATACAAGCACGATGTTCTAAGAGTCAAGGAAACGGCAGTTCTAGGTCACGGTAGGACCACCCTCCAGCACTGGCAAGCCCGACATGTACTCAAGATTGCTTGGCACTAGAGGCAGTTTTCAACTCATTCGGGCCAACACAAATAACGATTTCAGATGGCTGGCTTAATTAAGCTCTGCAGCCTGAGGTTTATCCTCCATGCTCCCTCTGCTCCTGTTTTCTCCTCCAAGCACTGCCAGGTTACTGAATGCTCTCTTGCCGGATGCCTATTTGGTATTATCTTTGTATTATCTTCCTTTCCCTGAATCACAACCTGCTTCTTCTCTTGGTGGGGATTACATTATGCAGCTTATACCTCTAGATCACAGTGGGATCCACAGTGGGATCCACAAGAGAACTTTTTATTAGCTGAGAAGCACCCTGCTGCAGTATATAGATCTAGGGTCACAGGGGCCCTTTTCTTGGACCTCCCCTAGCTTCATGTAGATAAAGGGTCACCGGTAGCAGAAGGCCTTCTTGTTGATTAGGACATTGGGGGATATAGCAGTGGGTCTCCAGGTTGTGCGTTTTTGCTGTTTTGTGTATCGAGAGAGGCCTTTAGAGGTCAAAGAAGTTTACCCTCCACATCATTTTTCTTTTTTGCCAGGTTTGGGACCACACTTCTGCACAAGATACATGCTGTTATGATATTGCAATCTACTGGATAAAAATAACTGATGATGTCAAACCCTCAGCCCAGGCGTGCTGTCCTTTGAGACCATCATGAAGGAGGAGAGGCAGAGTGGGCCAGACTCAAGCCCCCCTCACCGGAGACAGAAATAGAGCGCTAATGGCCTGCAGAGTGGGAAGTGGGCAGATATATTTAAAAAGAAAAACGGCTCTCAGCATCTGCTAAGTCCCTTTCTTTTATTTTTCCCGGGCCTATTTCTGGCTTCTGTTTCCACAGCACGAGCAGCTCCTCAAAGTAAAGAGCCTTTCTCCTGTCTGCCCTGACCTCCAGCCGAGCTCTGAAAGAGGCAAGCTGTGAATGATGTTTGTGTGTCTGGAGTTTAAACGAAAAACATTCCCTCCCAAATGGAAAATGACACAGAGGGAGCGATCTCTGCGGCGCTGATTTCCCCAACTTTCGGTTTTGATTCTCCGCGGCAAAACTCGGTGCAGCAGCGTCCCCTCGTGATTTTAGCTCAGAACTCCAGGACAGGTGCTCTGCTGGTTGAATTCTGAGTCAAAAAGTAGAGTCCAGGAAGCAAAACTTAACACACTTTTCATCTAAAAGAGTAAAATGCAGGTCTTGGAGACAGACCTGCATTCACAGCACCTTACTTTCTGATTAAGGCATTAGGACTAGCTTCTTTCTTCTGGCTTTTTTCTAGGTCAACAGTTGAAATTTTTTTTTACAAGCAGTACTCTGGGTTGTGGGGTGTTCACACTGTCAATTTCTAATAAATCATTCCAAGTTTTGTGAGCAGATTCATGCAGAACCCATATTTGGAATGTCTGCCCAGGGACTAGGAGGATAAAATAAAAATTGTTTTGCCTTCCATTCGGGTGAGATTCTTAGAAAGCAACGTTTATTTGGGGAAAATGAATGTGATTATTGTATGAAGTGTGATTCTACTTTCAGATGCTTATTAATTGTTGCAGTCAGTCACTCTAAAGACCCTTCAATAAACTCATCAATTAAAATTTAGGCTCTCTTCTTGAAGAAAAAGTTTCTACATACCAACCTGAGCTCACAGATGCAGAACACTTGGTTAGTCTGGACCAGCTGTGGCAGAAGCAAGATGGAAGTGCTACATTCATACTTCTGTTCCATATCCTTGATGGAATGAGGGTTATTTCTCCTTTCAACATGCAAATAGAGACCCTCACAGAGTACAAGTATCGTACGATAATTGCACAATAGGCCAGCGGAGCAGGCCAAATTTAGAGTATCTCTAAGCATCCTAACCAAAGACCAGGTCTACCGCTCATAAGAATAAGCATCTCAGCATATTTTGGGCTGCAGCACGAGGATGCCTAATGGTTTAGCTCATAATGAACAGGAGCGTATGGACTCAGCTCTGATCCAGAAAGACCCTGCCAACGTGCTGGCCCCTGAGGGAGGCCTTCTCACAGCATCATTGCACAGCACATGCGGGAGGGAAGAGGGGTCCAGCCGGAGCAGCAGGAGGTGGCAACACTGCACCACTCTGGGCACCCACTGCCCCCCATGGCTGTGGTATCTCACGATCTCATCCTCTCCTAAGGACCCACCTCTCATACCGTTACAGGAGCAGTTAAACGTCATGACTTTTGGAGAGGACAAACATTGAAATCATAGTCAGGTGAGAAAAACAATTACATTTCATGTTCTTAATTCTGCCTGGTGAGAGAACCTTCTGTTAATTCAAGAATAAACCACCAGAGAAGCTACCAAAGGAGGCCAAGTGGCTTCCAAAACAAAGCCTCCTAAGGTGGTCCTGACGTGATTCTAAAATATCTCAGCATTACCCATCTTAAAATGTGACATGCCAGTTTCATAGGCATGCTCTGCCTCTGGAGGACAGAGCTGCATTCACAGCACCGAAAGCAGTGTGTGAGAGAAACTGATCGATAATCACAGTCCCAAATGCACAGTGAAAAATGGCATTGTTAAAAAGAACTCGAAATGTTCTTTCTCCCTTCTTTCATTACAGAGAAGATTCACGGACAGACTTACTATAATTGGAAGATGGTTTCGTGATCATGGAGTCAGAGTGCCGGGTAGGAGTTAGAATGATCTGCATACCTGGCTCGCCTGTCTGGACTAGACAGACCTGCCAAGCTCTCTGTGATGCCCAATAGTGTAGACCAGGATCTCCAGGTCAGACAGACTCTGGAACAAGGTTACACATAAAAGTGAATTTTAAGAATACACTTCCTGGGAAAACTCTTAGTGAGTTAGGAAGTGGAGCGAGAAAGGGAAGCGTTCCACGTGAGGCCGAGCTGCCACACCAAATCCCCTGGAAAGGTGAGTTTGGCTCAGTGTCCTAGGAGAGCTATGGAGGTAATGTAGCTCCTGTGTCAAGCTAAGCCAATCAGGAGTGAAGCAGCTGGAGAAATTACCCTTCTGCTTCATGGTGATAGATAAGGGTAGCCCTGGTGTTCAGAGAAGCAGGTTTTGGCATCTAGCTTAAGAGAAACCAGCACTGGTGTAGGGTGAGCTGGCAGCAGCTGCTGGAAGTAAAAGCACAGAAAGTCAAGTATACAAAAAATAACAAATTCTTGGGGATGCCAAGTGGGCACTGTTGGCTATATTACTCCCACGAGGCCAATGTGCCGCTCCTTGATGGAATATGGAAGGAATTCTGCATGTTGCAGGTTTACTTTCTTTAGATATGTCCTGGTCTCTGAACTTTGCCATTCCTAACCTATTTTTACCCTTTTACCAAATATACTTTAAGGAGGCTTTGTTTACTTATAGTCGAGCTTGAATTTTGCATGTCCACATATTTTCATTTTGTCCAAAGAAAAACTCTAATATCACTTGCTGTGGTTGGGTGAGCATCTTCTACAGGCTGACGCTTTGGAGCACTGGCTCCCAGTGTGATGCTTTTGGGAGGTGGTGCAACCTTCAAAGGGAGAGCCAAGTGTGAAGTCTACAGTCAGTGCTGGGAGGCCCTCAAGAGGGGTCTCTAGGGCTCTGGCCCTTTCCTATCTGGCCCTCTGTCCCTGTTGGCTCAGAGGTGAATAGATCAGTTTCTCAGCGCGGTGTGCTGCCTGGCCAAACAGCCTGTAAAACGGGGGCACTGAATCTTCAACTGAGATCTCCAAAACTGTGAGACAAAATAAATATCTTTCCTTTTAAGTCAGTTGTCTCCAGTATTTTGGTAAAAGAGACTGGCCAAATAGCTCAGCTTAGGCAGACACAGAGACCAGGGGTTCAATCATTGGGCCTGTGGTGCCAGCCCTGCCCCCAGGGCACGTTGAGATGGTGATTGAGGCTGGGTGTGGTGGCATGTGCCTATAATCCCAGCCTTTGGGAGACTGTAAACAGGAGGATCACTATGAGTCTGATTATGCGCTGAAACCCTCTAGACCCTATAGATCTTGTCCTAAAAAAAGAAAGAAAGAGAGAGGAGGGAGGGAGGAGAGAGACAGAGAGAGACAGAGAGGATAGATTGATTTGGGGGACCTGCCAGTTAGCTCAGTTGTTTAAGCACCTGCTTATGCAAAAGTAGTCAGGTGCAGGATACCAAGGTTCGATCCCCAGACCCACCCTTAAGGCAGCCTGAGCCAGCCCCCCCCCCAAAAAAAAAGATCCTTCTCCAGTATTTTGCTGCAGTAATAATAAATTTATTGGTATATCAACCCAGGTCCTATAGCTTATATTGTAAAAGTAGCAAAGGAGAGGACTGGGAACTATGTGGTAGGTAAGCAGAGGCTGTTCAGGGTCAGCTTCTTTCATTCCCACACTATGGGGCTGGCACTACCCACTGGAGATGACACTCACAAGAAAAAGCTGCAGTGCTTACTCTGCCGTCTTCTCTCAGAGGACAGCTACAGGCTCCAGCTACTTCATCCTTAATTTCCTTTCCAAACATGTGTGATGCTCCGTGTAAGACGGAGTTTGACCGTATGATGTGCTCCCTACAGAGACACCGTGCTTGTGTGTAGGAGGTTTTGGGATGCCACACAAATAAACTCAATTTTGCAAGATTCCTTCTGTCAGCCTCAGCCAGGAAGCCCAACTTTTTCTGTATTGTATCCACCTCTTTCCCTCTCCCAGCACATACCCTTCCACCCTGGAGTACCCACTCCCACACTTCCTCCTATGCCTTCACCTCTCTTTCTTTGCATGTAGAAGGATTCTATTATTTTAGTTTCAGGGACATTTTCTTTCCCCTAAGAAATGTAAAGCGAAGAAGCTGTTCTTTTTATGGAATGACAAAAATCTTTCTCAACCTAGATATGTCTAATTCTGCTCCTCCAAGGTCTAAAGTGGAAAGTTATTTAAATATCAGTCATCAGTGAATTTCTATTCAAAGTTCTCAAACCGAAGTCTTGCCCTGGTTATCATAAGACCTGATATTCCTTTGTCTCAGATAGAAGGTAAAGTTAAGAGAACAAAGGAGCTATTACATAAAAACATTTTTTTTTTTAAATCTTGAGGGTAGATGAAAATGCTGTCTGAAGAAAGGGATGTTGCAATTTGGAGCTTGGCAGAGCTCATTATGAGCTCTGCTCTTCCTTTTTAGCTAACAGGGATGTAAAAGTGTCGCCAGCCCAGGACACACAGCTGCCACTGCTCCTCTGCCCAGGGGCTCATGTGTGGACTCCACTCTTGGGTTAATGTGTAGATAAAATCTGGTTTTTAAAGTGTTTTGCTGAAATCTCATTTCTGTGGTCAGGGTCCTGAGAATTGGGAGCAGCCAGCCATCTCAGTGAAGAGACAACTCAGAGCTCAAGATGGAGTCTCAAGTCCGGCAAAGTCCGATGCTCCTCAGAAACCCCATTTCTTAGCTGGCATTGGTGCTAATGAGCCAGGGTTTTGGGCCAGGGAGATAGCTCGACAGTCGAAGTGCCTGCCTGGTAAGCACAAAGACTCTGGTTTGATTCCCTATACTGCATGCTGTGCTGGCCACCAGAAATGGGTGTGGTGGCACACCCCTGTAATCCCATCTCTGGGGAGGCTGAGACAGGAGGGTCACTATGAGTCTGTGCTGAGTAGTGAGACCTTGTACCAAGTAAATAAATGAATAAGGATTAAAAAAAAAAAAAAGAAGGGTTCTGACACTCTTATTACATGACCATAGTGGGGGAGTGCCCTGTGTGAAACGCCTCCCTGTCCTCCAGCCCTTTCTTCACCAGGTGTCTTACCTACATCTATAAAAAGACTTGCTGACCAACTCAAATATTCAGCTCTCCTTAATCTCCCACTGCATGTTTTCACCCTTAAAATCTCAAGTAAGTTGAAATGTTTGTCTATGGAGTGTTTTCCTATTATTTATGTGCCTTTTTTTTTTTTTTTTTTTTTTTTTTTTTTCTTTCTGGAACTGGGGATTGAACTCAGGCCCTTGTGCTTGCCGGGCAAGTGCTTATCCTACTGAGCTATCTCCCTGGCCCTGTGTGCTTTGACTTTATTTACTACTGTCACGTCTCTGACCCTCATTTGTCCCACCTCTAAACTGGGAATAAAAAGAGGTGTACCTGCTTCAGTGGTTTGCTGGGATGATGAGATGAATAAATATGTGTGAGGTTAAATATATTGTTTTAGTCAAGAATAGGACCAGAGATGTAGCAAATGTTCCAAAAAATAAGCAATTAAAATGATATTTTTTGTTACCATAGAAACCTAAGTCTTAGGAAATATTTTGGAATAGATAGGTAAAAATAATGAGGAACTACCTTGAAGCATGGGAGACTTGAAAGACTATAGATTCCTCTAAGCCCCAGAATGCTCTGAGGATTGTCCTGTCAACACCGTGTTCATCCAGACGCTTCCAGCCAGAACCTGGGCCTGAGTGCCAACACCTTCTGTTTAAGAAGGACCATGTCATGATCTTCATGTCTTGCTTGACTGTCAGACAAAACCACAGAGGACATTAAGTTGGAGAGACCTTAAGACACTGAATTGTCCTCAGAAGGAAAGAAAATTTCCATGATACTCAGCAACAGTTTGCTTTCAGATAATGGTTGTTTGTCTTTCCGTGAATTTAGAATCCAGGAGCTCCACGGCTTGATTGCAACACTAGTCGAAAATCCAAAGGACATGGAATTGCCTGAATTTTTGTTAAAGAGAAGTTGCTCATAACCTGGTATCAGCCATTGCTGATGTGTTATTTTTGCATGATATCATTAAAAGCTGGTAATTTTTTCCTACATTATTCTGTGTTACATGTTATCTATATGAAAAATGCTGTAAATTTTTAGAAGGAATGCCCTAACCCATTTCTTTCTTGTGTCCTTTCACATGATGTAACAGGCCAATGGGGGTTCATCTTCTGGAATATCATTTGAGACCTCTTGCAGATTTCAAGGCCTAATCCAAGATTCTCAGACTCAGAAACTCTGCCCAGAAATACATATTTTAAATAAGACACTTACATCATGCTGAGCAAGTAACCTGTGGTTCTGATATCTTGAAGATATAGTTGCTATTTAACTAGGATATTATCCATCAGCTTTCTCATCCCTGGAAACAAGCATCTGACACACGTAGTTTTAGAAAGAAGAGGATTAACTTGGCTTCTGGGTTCCAAGACTTCCCACTATGGTCTCCAAGACAGAGTTATCACAGCAGAGGGTGTGGAGGGGCCGAGTGCTCCTGTCATGTGGTGCCCAATGCAAGGCTGGACCGCTCACCTTCCCAGTGCAGTACTGCTTTGGGAAAGAGATGTGGCCCTCTCCATGAGCATGAATAGCTGTATTTATTAGATGGAGATACCAAACATAGTGAGGAAAAACCATAGAAGTAAAAGTTTTATGTAGTGAAAAAATCTGACCTGGGTCACATGTAGAAAAGAAACATGAATTTGGCTTGGGATATTTTTCCATTATGAGAGTTTGCTTGTGGGAAAATCCAAGCCTAACTCTAGTGACTAATTCTAATTCTTATGAAATAAGTATAGGAAAAGTAACTTATCTACTATCATATTTTATTTTTAAATAGTTGTACATAAACACTATCCTAAAAGAACCACAAGGACAGCATTCTTTATGAAATCATTAAATAAATGTACCATGTATTAACTCTGAAAAAAACCAAAAACCAAAATAAAACAGAGTAAAGAAATTGGCTGGGTGAGGGAGTCCTGGGAAAGGGTCAGAGGCATACAGACAATAACCAGGTACTCAGTTGGCACCCCTACCCAAAGATGGTAGCACTCTCACCTACCTGAAATGTGGGTCTTTGAACTCAAATCCCCACAATTCCTCTCATATAATCTCAGGGAATTCCTTTTCCTTCAGGTTCCCAGCAATACCAGGAGGCCTGTGAGAGATCCATGGCTGGAGTACAGACTAAAGCACCCTTGGAGTTGATTAAGGGGAGAGAGGAGGTAGAACCCTAGGGTGTCCATGAGAATACTGCAGATGCTTCCATCCAGAACCTGGCCCTGAGTGCCAACACCTTCTGTTTAAGAGATGTCTATTGTGGGTGCTGAGATTAACCCACTTCTAACCTCATCTGCCATTTTTTGGTCTCCCCAAATCTCTACCCATCCTCAGAAAGAACCTTGTTCTTGTCCCTTTCCCCCAAAGCTTTACAAGCAATGTATGTCTTCATACCATCTGAGGGCATCTCTTCCCTCCTCCAGGGAAGTCCTGGACTCTATGCCAGTCACCAATGTGTGGGCCTCACCTGTCTGCCATTCTAAGCCAGCTTGAATTGCTCACCACTTCTGAAACCCTTACAGTGAATCCCCATGCGAATCATGATCAGTACTGGCAAAATCCCTGTATCCTTAACCATCTATCTAGAATGTTCCTTTATTGTTTTGATCCTCAGAGACCACTGTCCTTGCAGCCCCATAAATAGGGATCTGTTTACTCTCTGCACTCCCAAAACTGGTTTTGGAAGAAAGACAAGCTCTTCTATGCCTCTCACGAAACCTCAGTGACTTCCCCTTCACCTCACAGGCTCTTGCGTTCTCAGACTGCCCCTCGTGCACCAGCCTGTAAAGTTCGCTGAGGTTATCCTCCTCCCATCCTCGCTCTCTTCTTGGTGCTCCACATAATCCTGAGGCCCACGTGCCTCTTCCAGTAGCTTGGCTTCTCCCTTCCTTACCTTCCTCCATCTGGCAATCTCCCTCCACCTGCCCCAGCCTTTGTTATGCCTGGCC
>PVKA01013340.1:0-55252 GCA_004027165.1 Ctenomys sociabilis | reverse complement strand
CTTAGTATCTGTTCATTAAGCAGAGAAAAGGCAGTGGTCCAGGCAAGAGAAAACAGAGGCCTGAAACATGACTGGATAGAAACAGGGATAGATGGGATACCTTCAAGGGAAGCTATTAAGGCAACTGACAGCAGCACTTGGCCATCATCTTTGGAGGGTGACAGGCTTTGTAAGTCATTCCTCCTTACCTTTCTGCTTTCGTGATCCCCTACTAACAGATTCTCACAAGGCTTAAAGTATTCTTCTTTTTTCTGTACTTTAGGGATGGATCTACAGGGTATTCAGGGTCTCGCTACTAGATTGGGCTCATAGTGATCTGCCTGTTTACAGCCTCCTAAGAGCTGGGATTACAGGTGCACAGCACCACACCCAGTCACCATCTCAGCGTACACTGGGGGCAGGGCTAGCATGCAGGTCATGGGGGGTCAGACCCCTGGCCGCTGCACCTGCTTGCAGGCAATTTAATCTGCTGAGTTATTTGGATGGCCCTAAAATTATTCTTGAATATCATCCACTTAAAAAAATGTCAAAATCCCAAAAAGTCCTTGACTTCAGTGACCACTTAGGATGCTCATCACTGTTTCTCTGGCATCACATTGCCTAAAAATACAAGTGCTCTTCAATAGCAGAGTCTGGCCATTCCACAGACAGATTAATAGAGTCTGTAATACAGAAGCTGGTATTAGAGATTGTTCTTTTCCAGTGAGGCATTTGTACAAGATAGAATCTGCAAGCCATCCTTAACGTTGCCTTAATCTTACCTCCATTTCAGTTACTCTTCTTTCATTGCTGGGACAAATACCCAGAACCCAGAATTAAGGAAGGAAGGGTTTATTTAGCTCACAGTTGGTGGAGGTTCCAGTCCATACTCAGCTGGCTCCAAGGCAGAGCAGCACATGGTAGACGACAACCTTTCATGGCAGTGGGAAACATCAAAAAGCAAAGGGAGGGGCCGCAGCTCAGCAGCTAGCAAGCCTCTTTCTCCTCCTTTCATTTGCATGTGATTGTCTGCCCCAGGGCAAGTGTAGCACTCACACCCAGAATCCCAGCACTGGATCATTAAATAATCACAAGCTCTAAGAGGCACCCCAGTGACTGCTTGAGACTTTGAGGGGGACAACTAGACAAACCATAATAAACTCCTACACAAAGTCTATCAGAAGCTACTAATATCAACTAATTAGTCCCTCCCTCCCTCCCACATCCTTTGATTTCAGAGTTTTTCTCACTTAAATTTCCAAATTTTTCAAGCCTACTGCTGTCACGGTTTCAGGGTTCTACAAGAGGAACAATATAATATAGGACACACATAAGATTATTTATGGCAGTCACTCAAGCAATCATAATCAAAAAGGGAGTACAGGAAATCTGTCCACACAGTAAACACCAGAGAATACAGCTGAGAGCCTGGATCCCACTATGATGTCTCACATGAGTCCAGCTAAAGACTCAGAGCCCATGCCAATGCCTCCCATGAATCCAACTGGAGGCCTAGAGCCCATGACAGTGTCTCATGCAGACCTGGTTCATGGATTTGTGTCAATGGAGGAAGTTAGAAAGTCTGAGCCAGGGAGATGAAGGATCTGTGACAGCAGGTTGAGGGTTCTGAATTTGAGCCAGAAAGCAATACTCAAAAGAACCAGAGCTCCCTTGAAAAGTTCCACAGCCACCCAAAATGAACTGTAGCCACTCTTAGCAACAAGGTCAAGAATAGCCAAGTTTTGGGGGAATATGACAAGTTCCTCCAGCAGAATAGCCCAAGAGAAACAGCAGCTTCCAACAGCTCCACAAAGGCTTCTACCAGCTCCTAATGTGGGATTGCTACACTGATTCAGTTCTTCTGGGCATTATAAGTTGACCACCAGTTATCAGTCCACTACAACTTCTTTTTCTCCAAAGCTAAAGAAGCCTTGTTAAAAACAAAGTCTCTCTGTTTATTTTTGTGTTGGCCTAAACATCTAATTTCTCTTCCTCTCCCTTCAAATAGATCCACCATTTAATAGCCATAAGGATAGCCACACTAAAACACGTATCTAATCATGCCTAAGTCTTTTCAATGATGCTTCCAATTACAAGGGAAAACCCATATATTTTCAGGGTAAGACATGAAGTAGTGGCATTCATGCATTTTGAAACAGGACCCACAGCAATAGAAATATTTATGCTCCAAATTGATACCTTCATACATTTAAACAACTACATTACAGATTATTTTTACTATATGTCATGCTAATTTCTATCTGTTCTATTTCAACTGCAAACCTTTAGTGATTTTTCAAAGCTCTGGTTCAGTGTCTGCTGCCCCTGAAGTGTCATGTCACTGCTTCCTACAACAAACATCACCACAAATTCACTAACACATCAATGACACTTCAAAGATGTAAGGGTTTTAGAAGTTGAAACTACATTGCTTGGGAAACCATAAGAAGTTACAATGACAATAAACAATTAAGGTTTTTCAGACTAAATAAATATGGAACTCTATGTCTCGGTTATCTTTGGCCATGTAACAAATGACCCCAAAGTGCAGTGATTAAAAACAACACAATTTATTATTTTGCAGAAATCTGTGAGTTGTCTGGATGCTTCCTCGTCTGCTTCATCAGGGCTCAGGCACACAGCTACAGGCTACTGAAACAAAAGGCCCACACAGGCCTCTGTGTGGTGTCTGAGTGTTGATGCTGGCTGTTGGTGGTTTCTCTCCTTTTCTGCCCTGGGGCCTCTTACCTTCCAGTTAGTTACACTAGCTTTTTACATAGAGGTTTCAGGGCAAAACCCAAGCAGGCAGAAGAAGAAACTATAATGCTTTTTAGATATGTGAGCTCCAAAGAACACGATGTAGTTTCAAATTACAGAACTGGTCTGATGGTAGAAGAGGAAAATATAACCTACCCCACCTATCCAGGGAGGTTCAATAAGCAACACACCAGTAGCCTTCTGGGATTTTTTCTTTGTTTGTTTTTTCTTGGTCCTCTCTACTGTTGCATCTGTAGTCTAAGAATCTAAATAGGAACTCATAGAAAAATAGAGTTTTTCTTTAAAACAACTGTCAGTTAAAAGGTAGTTTAGCTAAAACTTTCTGCTGCTGGCTTCTAACACTTTATTTAGACAGTGCATGTCTGGGCATATAGACTGCGGCTTGTGTTTGCGTTCCATATGGCAAAGAGTGAGGCCTTGAGTGCTGCTGAGAGGAAAAACTTCCATCTTTGGAAGTGGGCACTTTTGACTTTTTTTCTCGTCTCTGAAAAAGATGTGCCTCACTCATTTCACCCACCTTACACTTGTTCACAAAGGAAAGTAATTGGCCTCACTTTTTTTTTTGTAACTTGTCTTAGATTGACATCTTGAGTGGACTGAGGATTTAGCCAAGAAGCACAGCACTCACCTGGCAAGTGCAAGACCATGAACTTAATTCCTTGTACCCCCCCCAAAAAATTACATTAGATTGACCTCTCGAAAATACTGTCCACAAATTCAACCAAGAAAGGCTTGTGCATAGAGTGATAAAGAGAACCTTTCAACATCTGCTAATTTTACTTACAGCTGTGATTGGAAAAAAGAACAGATTTACCTGAAAACTCTGAATACTGGGGACAGGGCAAAAGTAAAATGACAATGCTTATGAAATACTTTCACAGTGGGCCCGCCTGATAGCCAAGTGGACTAAATCCCCTGCTTAGGTAGAGTGAGGTGGCTGGGGTTCGATCCCCAGGATGCCGTGCAGGTCCAGCCTGGTCCGGGTGAGCTGAGATGGTGATTGTCTCTGGGTTTAGTGGCCCCCACCTGTAATCCAAATACTTGGGAAGAGAATCATTATAAGTCTGAGCTGTGTAATGAGACCCTGTGGACTCTGTCCTAAATACAGGGGGGGGGGAAACCTTCACAGGGATCTGCAGGTTATTTAATATATCCTGTTCTAATCACTCTGTTCCTAATTCTGAGGATACTAGATGTTTTAGCACAGAATCATATCAAAGATGTCTGGGCTTGACAGTCTAGTCTAGTATTTTTTTTTTTTTCTTTTGTATTACTTTAGCTGACAACTCAACCAGCTGAAATAACAAACAGCCAATAAACTACGCATTTCCTTTTTATTCATAAGAAGATGAAACTTAAGAAATGGATGTTTCAGAGACTGGGGAGATGGCTCAGTAGAATAACTGTTTCCCTGGCAAGTGAAAGGGCATGAGTTCAATCCCCGGTTCAGCCATAAAAAGAAAAAAGAAATGGGTGTTTGAGTCATCAGAATGTTTTTCATTAGCTTTCATTTATTGAAAAACTAATTGTGTATTAGTCAGTTAAAGAGCCTAGTAGGCACCTGAACTGTGTTTGACTCTGGTAGTGTACAAAACATAGTTCCTGCTCACTTGGAGATGATGTGTGAAAGAGAACATGGAAAGTTTTTTTTTTTTTTTTTTTTTTGGTGGAACCAGGGATTGAACTCAGGCCCTTGAGCTTGTCAGGGAAATGCTTATTCCACTGAGCCATCTCCCCAGCCCTGGAAAACATAAAGATCAGTCATTTGAGTTCTACACTCCAAGTGCTTCTGGAGACTATCTGATCAATGACAAAGGAAAATATAGGCCATAGAGCTCTCAGTGTGTAATTACTTTGAAGGATATGGTGTAGCCAAAGAAAAGTTTAAGGATAAAAACACTTTGAACTGAACTAAACAATAGGTAAGACACTTGCCAATAAGGTAGGACTAGGACTCTGGGACAAGAAAACAACATGACCAAGGCTGAACTTATGAGCCCATGTGGCTAGACAGTTGGTTCCAAAACAAAAAAAAAGAAAAAAGCATAAAAAAAGGAGAGTTATGAACCAAGTCCAATTAAAACCTTTGAGGTCTTAAATGATCAAATGGTATGATTATTATGAAATATATCATTAAAACCATACACAAGATAAAAACTTATACTTTTCCCCACAAAATAAAGAAAATTTCTGAGTTTTCCTGATTAGCTAAAGTAATTGTCTTGGCCTTTTTTGATGAACACTTGCAGACAGCTTGTAAATCTTATATCTCCTTCCCCCCCTTATTTCCCCAATCCTTTCAGTCTAGTAAGATGATGAGAAAGTCCAATACTCTGGTTTGATAAAAAGTAACAATGTGCTGATAAACTATGAACAATCCTTCACCTTAGCTCCATAACTTCATCATAAAATTCCAAATAAGTCTCCTTTCCTTAAAATCACAAATTATTTAGTATCTACTTAGATTAGTAGTAAATTCATTTACGCTGCACTTTATAGATATGCTTGTGGTAATAACATTGGAACTTGCAGCTGAAGCTCATCCTGTACTGACAGAGTTGCCATAGTGACTATTTTGATGCTCTTTTTCATATGTAATATTTCTTCAAAACCATTCAGTACCTCTTCTTGCTTATGCTGCTGGAGAGGCAACAACCCACAGTTTTAATAGACCTTAAGTGTGAAGGCCAGTTGCACTTTAAAGATTTTTGCTGTTTGTTTGTTTCTCTTGTTTGCGGGTTTTTGATATCTAAAGAATCCAACTTTCTTGCAGCTAATTTCAAGGTAATATCTACACTAAATATAAAACAGACACATAGCAGAAAAATATTTTAATCAAAATTGCTGCAATGGCTATAAACCTAGTATGAAAGTTAATTTCAAAATATGTATATAGGAAACATGCATTTCTCTTAAAAGGAGTAATGGCTAGAATGTGAGCGACCTTCAGTTATTAGTGGCCACTGTCAAGCATTTTTCTCATTGCAGCATGTGCCACTTGTCACTCTATTGGTGTAAAACAGGTTAGTTTTCTCCTGTAGTTATTGGGCAGAACTAACACACGCACTTACACAGGTGTCCTCAGGTGGTGAGTTTGCCTAACCCAAACTGAAATGAACTGATGAATGATGAAAATGAATTAATCCTCACCTAACTAGTAATGAATACTTATATGCAAGCCATTCAAGGCATATTAAGCCTGTTCTAGGATTCATTTCATATATAAGTCATTCCTAAGTGAAAACAAACTGTACCAAAATTTCTAAAAGCTGGTAATTCTGAATGATGAATAATATTTTTCTAAACTACCAAAAATATTTCATGATGCTAGAAATGTGGTTCTCATAACAGGATATTTTTGATAGTCATTCTGAGAATATTTTACAATTGGTGATACATCATATATTACTGAGAACATTCTGGTTCTATGGAATTGACCAATATTGCCTTTTTAAAATCTAAAATATTTTAAATCATTTTCTGTTGGGGATAACAAAATATAAATTGAGTCCAGAGAATGTCCGAGGCCATTCTTGCTCTGTCCAGGGCCATCTTTGTTTTGTTTTGTGATCCAGACTGGAGCTCAGAAGCTGCCCGCTTTCTCTCTACAGCTAGTGAGGCTGCAGCACTCACAGGGTGCATACTGCGGATAACAGGGAACTTTAAAGCAATTTAGTAGCAGTAGAAAAGTCTCTCCTGGGGAAAAGAACAGTTTCCTTGTTGGCCCTTGTCTCCCCTTGGCAAGAATGCATTGCGTTTTTACTAGCACATGGTAATCACACCCCTGTTTCTGGGAAAGTCTACCGCTTCTGCCAAAAATGTGTGCATGTGCTCAATAAACAGTGGCAAGTTGGAGAGTCATTATCTTTACCTGTACCAAGGCCCTGAACTCGTAACCCCCCATGCTATTTATACATTACTAAGTTGTTTCTTTCATTGCATCCTTTGCCATAACCCTAGTACAGGCAGTTGGGAATCTTGGAGTGGTCCACAGCAATTTTCCAATAATTCCATCTGGTACATAAAGTGTAAACATATTATCATTAAGAAGATTTGCACTAAGTACTACAGCAGCACAGACACTCAAATTTGAATGATGCAGCAAAGATTAGCATGGTCCCTGTGCAAGGATGATGTATAAACTTGTGAAGTGCTCCATAGGTCTAAAAAATGATTTGCAATTACTATTAGAAACAAGGGAACAGACTGAATAAATAACAGAAGGAATGCAGAAATTAATCAAGATGTCAGATATATTCATATTTATTACCCAAATTATTAAATCATTGTTAAAAATGAGAATTCCTAAAAAATTGTGCTTATCTTAATTTCAAAACAAAGGATTTAAAAGAAACTTAAATACAACCTCAAACTGTAAAGTAATATAATACAAATATTCATATATTTACTATCACATTGAACACTGAGTTTTAAGCTTAATCAATGTTGATAAAAAATGAATGGTACCAAATTAGGCATCAACCTTTTCAGTCATCAGGGACAAAGGTCTTGAGAACTGGTTCCAGACACTGGGCACATAGGAGGGCAATGGTACTTCCACACATGGAAACACTTTTGTAAATTTTAAAATAAATCATTTTGTAATATTGCTAAAAAGAAGTCACAATCCTTTGATAGACTCTTCGTACATAAAGAAGATGTAATAAAACAAAGGATAACTTGTGTGAAAGAAAGTACAGAAAGTCTGTGCTCCTTACAGAAAGTAGACTTTCTACACCTTTCACTTAGGACATATTATCTCAACTCCTATTTCTCAGAAGAATTGGAAAAATAAAACAGAAGTTTTATGCCATCACATCTATTTCTGTACCCTTTCTCTTTTCCTTCTTTGTAGTGTACTCTAGCTTCTTCTAGGGAACCCCATTTTCATAGCATTGTGTGTTACCAATTTCTCTCTATTCCATGTCCTAAAGAACTCTGATTCTCTCTCTGTCTCTCTCTCTCTCTCTCTCTCTCTCTGTTTCTGTCTCTGTCTGTCTCTCCTTTTTAATCCTATGAGTATTCACGTTTAAGCTAAACCAAAATAGCAGTTTAAAACACGTACAGACATGTGCTCCCTCTTCTGCTCAGCTCCAACTCTATCTTCTCTCATTCAAAGCCAATCGTCCTTTAAGAAAATATAAACTTCATACTTTTCTACAATGCTAAAACTATGTTTAACTTGCTTGACAAAGACTTTCATGCTAATGAATCTACTGAACACATGATTTGTACTCTTATTCAGAAGTATTTGACATATATAGTACCTTGATTCTCTTTCTTATTTTGGCTTTTGACACATAATCCTCTTCTGGATTATTTCCTTCTGCTTCTCAGGTACTTTCCAATCTTGCTTCTTTTCCCCCCCTTGTTATTCAATACTAGATATCTTGAAACTCAGGCCAAAGTCCTTATCTTTTCCATACTCCTTTCTACACCTGGTCAAATTCATCTACTCTTAGAGTTTCAAATGCTGTCACTATTATCACACCCTTAGAATTTGTAGTTCTGAGGTTATATGCTGATCTACAGAGCTGTATTTTTCACTGCAAACATCAAGGCACCTAGGCCTCAAGACAGTGCATACGAACAAAAGCCACCACATTTCACCAACTTCTACTTTTCATTTAATACTGCCTTTTTATGGGAAATGATATCACCAACCACCTATCTCATCATAATAGTACACTATTTGGGTCCTGTGTTCTCAATACTTCATCTAATCGCAGATGTGTTTATCTCTGTCCATCTCTAATATCACAATATTTATCCAAGTCACCATGATGTTTTTCCCTCAACATTGCAAGTAGAGAATTGCTTTTGAAACATAAGCTACTGTAAGCCAGCATCTCAAATAAGCTCATCAAAAGCTTCACATTATTTTCGTGGTAAAGAAATATGTCTCATCCTTGATAACAAGGCCTTTCTAGCACCTGGCTCCTCTCTCCCACTTGTTTTCACCATCCTCTGCATGCTTAATCCAGGCACAGAGGAACCAACCTGCTTCAGAGTCTTTACATTTGCCTCAGTTTTCTCATCTACAAAGTGGAAGGGACGATAAAGAGAATTGATGCAAGTCAGATAGCTGCAAGGGTGCATGAGGTATGGTGTGTGATCAGTAGATGTTGGCATAATTATTTCTACTGCTGTCACTTTCATTGCCAACATGCTTCTTTTTTTTTTTTTTTGGTAATTGCGCTGACTCCCATAACTCTCACAAATCCTCTCAATGTATACTGTTATAAAATTTTCAACTCTTCCTGCACCAGATATAATTAAACTATCACTTATTAAATATTTCTGTATCTACAAAACTCCAAGCTTCAGGATGGCAGGTACCACACTGCATTGTTCAGTACTATATAAGCAAGTCCAAGACATGGGTGGTAATATCAGATTCATAAGACATAATGTCAAATGAATAGAGGAGTGAATGAATCACATTTTATTCTTCATTGAGCTATTTTTTTGAAACTTTTTTGGAGCACTCATAGCCTTTTCCCATAATTGACCCCCTTCAATAATGTCTGAGGGTAGAATTTATCTTCTTAGGTACTTTAATGAATTGAATTACATTTACCAATAGATATGTTGAAGCTTAAACCTCTGAAGCATGTACCTCCTTTACATGTGAACCTATCTCCAGATTATCTGTATATTTAAGTTAAAATGAGATTATTATTTACATTGAATTAGTCCTGAATTCACAAATGACTAATACTTTATACAGGGTGAACATCAATGCATATAGAAGAGGAGGCGTACTTGTGAAGATCCAGATACAAAAAGAAGACAGCTCGCTGTGTAAATAGAAATTGGAGCTGTGTGGCCTAAGCTGAGAAATGCCTGTGACTGACAACCCGAAACTGAAAGAAGCAAAGAAGGGCCTTCATCCAGTGGCATTTGGTGGAAGTGTGGCCCTGTAACTTTAAATTTCCAGCTCCAGAATGATGAAAAACAAATAAATTTCTGCTGTTTTAAGCCACCATGTGTATATCACTCTTGTACCCTACAGGTCCTTTAAGGAAAAAAAAAAAAAAAAAAGACAAAGAAAGAGAAACAGAGAGAAGCAAACAAGGAACCTAATTCAGAGGCAAATAGAGAGACTGAGAAAGTGAACAGATTGCAGAGCCATCTTGCAATGTTTTTTCTCACCTATTTTTTCCTACTCACTTCTCAAGAACTGCAGGAGCTCTGACAATGATGTAGATGTGCAGTCTTTTCAGGTCCTGTATCTGGCACCCCAGGCGATCAGGGTTTTCCAGACATGGTAACAGCCTGTCTCTCTTTGGTGGCCACACAGTGGATAAGCCAGACAGACCGGCAGGAAGGTCATGATCTGCTGGAGAGTCTGTCCACTCCCTGCCCATTGGCTGAAAGCGTGTCTTCACAGTGAGTTCTGCAAGCTGATCATAAGATAACTAATTCCATGTTGAACAGTGTTTGTGTTTTCTGCAAGTCAGTGAGTATTGATGAGTCTGAAAGTGTTAAAACGCCACCTGAGTCAATGGTATGTTTTTACCTGTGTTGTTTAAGGCATCCAGCAGTAATATAGATGTTAAATTATGGAAGGAAAATATTTGTTCTGCCAGATTTTGTGCAGTCCAAGATTATAGAACTGTCAATATTATTATTCTTGACTGGTTAACAATATCTAATACATTTGCAATCTCTTATCCATTTGCATTTGTTAGTGATTGTCAGTAATATAGAAATCTATGAATGCTGTCCATATTGTTTGAAGTATTGTATGTGCCATTTTATTATTCCTGATAGGTATTCAGATATAATCAGAGCTATTTGTGAAGTATAAAAAACAACAATGTAGTGATGTACAGCTATAGGTTTGACACAATAGCATAAAAGATTATCTTATTATTTCTACCAGTACACACACACACACACACAGAGAGAGAGAGAGAGAGAGAGAGAGAGAGAGAGAGAGAGAGAGAGAGAGAGAACATTAGAAATATATTCATGCTACCTCTGGAAATATGTTTTACAAAATATTTCATTATTAAAAGAATAAAACATTAGCTGTTTAGAATTCATGATCTACATAGAAATCTATAAGGAGACCTTTATTGTGATTGAAATATGTACTATTAACTGCTAGTAAATTTCAAAACTCAAAAGTTCTAGTTTTACTAAAAAGATACTTTCATCTGTATTTCATGGAGTCAAAATATATTGATATTCTCTTCAAAATAACATGGCTATATAAAAGAGCACTTTCCTTTGTGAAATCTTAATACAACCTTTAAACAGTGAAGTCAGTTCTACCTAATATACATAAAATTTGTTTTTGCTTGAAATCAATTATGAAGTCCATAAAAATGCCTGGACATTTGGATTGGAGAACTTTGTTTGTCAAAGTAGAAGTGACTTCTGTTTATCCATCTCTACAGCTACTGATTGATACCTCTCATCCAATTTTTACCAGGAAAATTACCAGTTTGATGATTCCAAACTATGGGTCTTTGACAACTGCAAAGCCACTAATTTATCAAAACATATTTAAAGCTTTATTTACAAAGAAGCATTGGCGGGCTGGTGAAGTAGCTCAGCAGACTAAGCACCTACTTAGGGAAGCGCAAGGACTGGGTTAAATCCCAGTACTGCATGCTATTCTGGCACTAACCTCAAGCACACTGAGCTACAGAGTCTGGGTATCGTGGTGCACGCCTGCAAACCCAGCACTGGAGAGACTAGAAGCAGGGAGATCACCACAAGTCCAATATGCATAGTGAGACCCTGTACCAAATACAAAATAAATAAATGAATCTAACCATTGCCCATTGTCAGCATAAGCAATATCCTATGTAAATTACTTTAAATATAAAAGAAGATCCTATGATTAAAATGAAATGATTTTTCGAAGCATCACAGAATTTAAAATATTTTCAAACTATTTTAATTATCATTGAAAGCAATTACTCCCACATAACTAAGCTAAAATATCTTAAATCTACATTGGTCAATAACAGCCACCAATTATTAAATGCTTATTATATTTCAGGAATTACGTTAGCCACTTAATTCTTACCTCATTTAATTTTCAGCAACTCTTTGCACTATTAATAAATCACAAATTATTGGATTTATCTAGAATGCTTATTTCCCTCAAAGTCAGAATTCACAAAAACTTGGTCTAGAATTCCAAAGCAGAGTGAATATTACCCAGTTAGTCTAAAGTAGCACTAATACAATTTCTAGCACTGCAAAATATAGTTTAGCATTTGTATGCTGAGGTGGCTCATGTAGGCCCCATGAAAGCTCTTATATATCAAAGCAATTTTGTAAGCCAGGTATTAAAATTGTTCATTTGAACTTATCCATGGAATATTTTCACAATACAAATCAGTAAGTGATACAAAGGAAGGGGGGTGCCTTTCTACTCCTTACGTCCTACCACACAGGGGAATTACTTTACTATCACATCTTCAGAGATAGGAAAAGAAATCAAGAATTTGTTCTTTTTTTTTTTTTTTGGTTCAAATGGCTCAAAAGGTGAATAACTCATATTCTCAAAAGTCTATTAAAAGGGGCAGAAGAGCTGGGGTATGAGGTCAGGCAGGTGATTTTTGCAGTGTGATTCTGGGAGGAGAGTCAGAGGCCTGCAGCTTAGTACTGCGAGGTCCAGAAGGGCCCAGATGTAAGGCACAAAGGCAGCAAGAGGTAATTTAAGTGAACTGGTGTGCCTGGGAGACTCCATGTACATGAAAAGGAGGTGCTTAGACAGCCCAGGGGAACTAATTTACTTATAAATTGCCAATTTATGGTTTGCTTTGTTATATACCTATAATGTTCGAGCCTATGGTCAAAAATGCAATACCATTAGTTACCAATTTTTTTTTTCATTTCTAAATGCCACTTGCTGTTATTAGTATTGCTAATGGCATTACTGTAACTAGAATACCATGTCTATTTTACATGTTCTCCACTGAATATTAAAGCCAGGAGGCACGTGGGTAACAAACTAATGAAAGCCCTATAGTGAAGAATGGAGGACAGTGCCAAATGGAAACCAATATCATACTCTTAGTAGAGAAGGCAAAATATTGGAACAAAACAAAACAAGTACCTCTGTCACAGGAGAGATAACTAAAGAACATATTCTACAGAGAGATTTTATTTTATTTATTTATTTTTTTTTATTGGAGTACAAATATCAATCAGACAGTTTTAAGACACCTTAACAAGACAGATTTGATAAATTAATACATTGCAAACTGTTTTCATAATGTTTTAGTATCGTACAAGGTGCATATATGATATTATACTTACAGACATTATTATAGCAGATGTCTCTTATCAGTAAATTAAGAGTGTAGCTGTTTACTTATCTTATTTTTTATACCTGAATTATATCAAAAATTCAATAATTATTTTCCTAGTGGATGACCATAGTACTAGAAGCCGACATAATATCCTGTCCAACCACCATAAGTGCAAATCTTGCCTCTCATAGGATTATATAGAAGCACAGCATTATCTATCCTAACTGTACTGTCTATACACACACATCACGATTTTTTCTTTCTATACCCCTTCCTTTGTCTACACCTGTCAAAGGTGGGCACTCCATTGTCATTCAACTAACTTAGGTGCTTGAACTCGACACCACAATCCAACACAGTCCAGCATTCCACAACAATAGTGAGTTATTCAAAAAAGTTGTCCACCATAGCCATTTACAGCTCAGCTTAACATTATGGCCCTGCGATGTATACTTCATTTTTATACTTTTCTCCTGGTTTATTTTATTTATTTATTTATTTTTGGCAGAACCTAGGATCGAACTCAAGCCCTTGCACTTGCCAAGGAAGCACTTATTCCACTGAGACATCTCCCTGGCCCTATAGAGAGATTTTGATTGCAGTGATACAGTGACCTACGATCGCACTTTAACAACAACAAAAAAGCATCACAGAAATCAAAATGGAAAGATATTCCTTGCTCCTGGATAGGAAGAACCAGCATTGTGCAAATGGCCATATTCCCAAAATTTTTGTACAGATTTAATGCAATCCCTATAAAAATACTATCAATGTACCTCACATACCTAGAGAAAATATTCCTAGAATTTATTTTGAACCAGAAAAGACCTAGAATAGCCAAAGCAATCTTGGCCTACAAAAGCAAAGCAGGAGGCATTGCAATCCTTGACTTGAAATTATTCTACAAAGCTACTGTGATAAAATCAGCATGGTACTGGAAAAAAAGAAGACCCAAGGATCAATGGAACAAATTAGAAGATGCAGACAAAAGTATAAACACACTAAGTCATCTTATCTTTGATAAAGGGGACCAAACACGTTAACTGGAAAAAAGATCACCCTTTGCTTAAAAAATGGCTCTCCATATGCTGAAAACCAAAACTAGAATCAGGTTCAGCACCATGCACTAAACTGAGGTCAAATGGGAGCTTTGCTGGTGCCATTTAAGAAATTTGGAAGACTGCTCAGTCTAAGGGACTCTTGTAAACTCTCACATTCCTTAGCCCCAGAGCTCAGCCTTGGAGATTCTGCTAATGCTGATCCAAACTTTAAAAAACCTAAGAGGACTCAGAGTGGCCTGCAGGATGCAGGAGAGTTGTGATGTGTGGGCCCAAGGTGAGCAGATACAGAGCTTTCTGGGGTGATTTAAGAACTGTGGTGAGCTCTAGGCAACCTGTGGAACTCTAGGAGCATCAAAAATGCAAAAGTGCAGGAGCAACAGGCAGTCTAGCACACCTAGAATAAATCCAGGAGACAAAGACACAAAACAAATTGGAAAGCACACACCTAAAATCTCTGAAATGATAACAACTGAAGTAAAGACACAAGTCCATCAGGCCATTGAAGAAATAAGATCAGAAATAATCTCTAGGTCCAAAATGCAAGGACAACAATCATGAAAGAATTGCTCAGCACAGCTAAAAGAGACATAGAAAAATAGAATAGAATGGGAAATTATGGAAATACTGAATGAACAATACAGGAAAGAATTAGAAAGCACAAAGCAGATTCAAACAGTTAACTAGGAAATTTAGAATTTCATTGAAAGCTGGCAAAACCACTTGAATGAACCTGAAGATAGGCTTTAAGTCCTTGAAGACAGTGTTGCAACTAGTGAATGTGAAATAAGAAATCTCTTAAAACTAACAAGAATCAAGAAATAATTCAGCAGCTAAAAGATGCTAAAGAAAACAATAAGAGAATAATAGATATCAATGAAGCAGCAGGAGACAGCACAAATCACATTAAAAAAATATCTGCAGAAGTACTAGCAGAAATTTTCCACATGAGAAGATACTGACAAACAGATAAATGAAACATACAGAACTCCACACACCCACAAGAAATCTACACCTAGACACACAATAAGCAAAATCTCAGAAATTTAGGGAAAGAATAAAATAAAAATTCTGGAAGAGAGAAGAAACAGATCACCTACAATGCAAAATCCATAAGGCATCATGGCAGATTTCTCAATGTATCATAAAATCAAGAAGAGTTTGGAGTGTTCAGGTCCTTAAAGAAAATAACTTCTACTACATTGGAGGTGAAGATAACAATACAAGAATAAATAAATCAAAGACTCAGTTCTTTGAAAGAATAAATAAAATTGATAAACCAGAGCCAATCTAATTTAACAAAAGAAAAGCAACAACCTTGAATTCATGTAGTAAAGAATGAAAAGCATTGAAATCACTACAGACCCTAGAGAATTCAGAAGATCATCAATACATCCTAAATGTTTACTCTCACATGATGGAAAACACAAAGGAAATGGATAGTTTCCTAGATACATATGAAATGACAACGCTGAGTCAAGAAGATACAAAACTCCCAATAATGAGAAACAAAATCGAAAATGTAATAAAATCCTACCAAGAAAAAGAAAAAGCCCAAGTCCCAAATGATTCAGAGAAGAATCCCACAAGACATTTATAAATTTAGTACCAACTATTCTTAAACTCTTCAATGAATTTGAAAGGGAAGCAATTTTTCCAAACTCATTCCTGGAGGAAAGTATCAATTACTCTGATTCCAAAATCAGACAAAGACCCAACTGAAAAAGAGAACTACAGGCTAATCCCTCTAATGAATAGAGATGCAATACTTGTCAGTAAATACTAGAAAGCACAATGCAGCAAATCAGCATGAAGACTGTATGTCAGGACCAAGAGGGATTCATTCCAGAAATTCAGGGATGGTTCAACCTAGGCAAATATATAAGTCTAATTCAGTATATGCAAATACACAAATCTATACTACATCAGTAGAACCAAGAAAAGAAAAACACATTATCATCTCAATAGATGCAAAATAAAAAGCTCAGTCATGATAAAAATCCTACAGAGAATTGGTATAATGGTCTACATCTCATCCTGATAAAACCTATCTATGAGAACCAACAGCCAACATAAATAGGCAAAGACTTTAAAATCAGGAACAAGACAAGGATGCCCACTGTCTCCTCTCCTATTCAGTAGAGTTCTGGAGACATTACAGCAATAAGACAAAAGAGAGAAATTAAACAATTAAGATTGGAAAAGAGGTGAAATTATCATTATTTGCAGAAGACATGATACTATATATAGAGGATGCCCCCAAAAAAGCTTCACTAAGAGTCTTGCAGATTTCATTATCAAATTTAGCAAAGTAGATTTATACAGAAGCACGGCATATTTATCCTAACTGTACTGTTTATACACACACACATCATGATTCTTCCTTTGTATCCACCCCTTTTTTTGTCTAGAACTGTCAAAGATGGACACTCCATTGTCATTAAACCAATTTGGGTGCCTGAACTTGGGGACACAATCCACACTAATAGTGGTTGGACAAGATATTATGTTGGCTTCTAGTACTACAGACACTGGGGAGATAATAAGGTAGAGGGTGTTAACTGTCAAATCTGTGATATAAATCAGCTATAGAGAAATAAGGTAGGTATATAGCTGCACTCTCTTCATTCACTGATTAGAGACATCTGCTATAATAATGCCTGTAAGTATAATATCATGTATGTACCTTATATGACACCAAAACATTATGAAAACATTTTGCAGTACATTGATTTGTCAACTCTGTTGTTAATTTGTCTTGAAACTGTCTCATTCCTATTTGTTCTTCAATAAAAATAATAATACAAATAAAAAAATATTTCAGAAAAATTCAAAAATATGTAGATAGAGATAGCATATAATCTCTACCATAGAAATACAGTTAAATTAAATTTTGGAGGCATGTATTAATATACAAAACAAAAATACAGATCTTTGATAGACATGCATGTGCATGACTAGAAAATAAACATTTTGGAGGGATGTGTATGATATGTATAGGAATAGATATGAAAGTGGGAATAGAGAGTGAAGAGGAAATACCAAAAAAAACACAAATTTAGCAAGGTAGCAGTATACAAAGTCAACACCCATAACTCAGTACCATTTTTGTACTCAAAGGATAAATGCACCGAGGGAGAAATTAGGGAAACCATGTGTTTCAAAATAACATTTAAAAAAAGAAATACTTAGGAATTAATTCACAAAGGATATAAAAGATTTATACAGTGAAAATTATGGAATGCTTGCAAAAGAGATTGAAGATGATTTGAGAAGATGGGAAAATATTCCATACTCCTCTACAGGAAGAATCAACATTGTAAACATGGCCATATCCCCAAAACTGTTATACAGATTCTGATTAAATACCTATCACAGGATGAAAAAGATGTGGTATTTTTGTACGATGGTGTATGACTCAGCTATAAAGAAAAACAAACTGGAAGCCGGGCGTGGTGGCGCATGCCTGTAATCCCAGCACTAGGGAGGCTGAGGCAGGAGGATTGTTGTGAGTTCGAGACCAGCCTGAGCTACAAAGTGAGCTTAAGGCCAGCCTGAACTGCACAGTGAGACCCTGTCTCAAAAAAAAAAAAAAAAAAAAAAAGAAAAACAAACTGGAAAACTTCATAGGATGCAACTAGAAGCTGTACTCATAAGTAAAATAAACCATAACCACATGTGTAAATATCATATTTTCTCCTTAGTGCAAGAACCCAAAAGAAGTAAAACCAGAGAGATATAACAGATACAGTAAAACAGAAAGAAATGGAATATAAGGATTAAACTACAAAGAGGGCAGAGGAAAGAAAAGATAGGAAAAAAGGTAGAGAAAAAATATGCAAGTTTATAGATAGGGTGGCTGAGGTGATTGTACTAAGAATTTTTATAATTTTTTTTAAATAGAAGTTAATGTGTAGAATTTTCACCTTGACTAACTTTGCACACTGCTATCTGTGATCTGAGCAACTACACTTAAGATAGCGATGTGTAATGAAAAAGCCATGCTTGAATACCAGTCATTTTGGTCTTCTAAATATGTACCATTCCTGATGTCGTATCAATTATTTTCTTTAAAATAAATTTTTAGAAAAAGGAGAGACAGATTTAAGATTTCTTGAAAACAAGTGGTAATATTCAATCTTATGTCTAATTGTACATAATTATATCTGTTAATCTGAGGAACAGATTGAATGATAAAATTATGTAATATATCAATTATTATTAATCAGCTATTCCTGTTTTGAAAATCTGTAGCATGTGTATTGTTGTATGTTGCCTTATTTCTGTCTTTGTTTCTGATTTTCATTTTTGCTTTTATTTTACTTGTTGAAATAAAAAATAATAATAAATATTACCTATTGCAATCTCAATTTAAAAAACCATTAGGGTACCTCACAGAGCTAGAGAAAACTTCCTCAAATTTATTTGGAACAAGAAGAGACCCAGACTATCAAAGCATGTCCCAGAAAGAAAGGAAAGGCAGGAAGTATAACAATCCTTGACCTGAAATTAGACTATAAAGCTGCTGTGATAAAACCACCATAGTATTGGCATAGAGACAGACCTGCAATCAATAGAATGGACTAGAAGTTGCACACAGAACTGCAAACACACTTAGTCACCTTATGCTTGATAAAGGGGCCAAATATGCTCACTAGAAAAAAGATAGCCTCTTTAACAAATAGTGATGGAAACAACAAATAGTTGATGGAAATAGTGATGGAAAAACTGGCTGTCTACATACCAAAGGCTTTGGACCTGGGGAGATGGCTCAGTGGAATAAGCACTTCCTTGGCAAGCTCAAGGGCCTGAGTTCAATTCCTGGTACCACAAAAAAAAAAAAAAAAAAAAAGGAGAAACTTATATGCCAAAGGCTAAAACTAGACCCATGCCTATCACTATGCACAAACTACACTCAAAATAGATCAAGGATTCAATATTAAGACAGAAAAAGTAATTCTTCTGGAGGAAAATGTAAGTAAAAATCTTAAAGACACATGGGTAAGTAGAGAGTTCATGAACGAAAACCGAACTGCACAGTAAATACTTCAAAGCATCAATAACTAGAATCTCATGTTTTTGAAGTTTCTGCCATTCAAAGCTAATCTGCAACATAGTGAAAAGAAAACCCATAAACTGGCAAGTATTATAGCTGACTGTCCCTCCAACAAAGGCCTTGTATCTAGAACACATAAAGAATTTTTAAAAGTTAGTCCCCCCATATTCAAAGACAGAATATAAAAATGTGCATGTGATGTGAATATATACTTCTCAGATGAAGAAATAGAAATGGCAAGTACATATGTGAAAATATGTTCAACACAATCGATCATTCAAGAACTGTATATTAAAATAACATTGAGATTTCATTTCACCCCAGAAATAATGGCTAGCATCAAGAAGTCAGCCAATAACAAACGCTGGAGGGATTGTAGGGAGAAAGTAACCATTCTGCACTGTTGGTGGGAGTGAAGACTGGTACAGTCTCTATGGAAATCAGCGTGGACATTCCTTCAAAAGCTAAGATTGGAGAACCCATTCAAGTCAGTTATTCCCTTCCTGGGTACTTTTGCAGAAGAACTAAAAACCCCATACTACAGAAATATGTGTTCTCCTATGTTTATAGCAGCACAATTTGTCATAGCTAATTCCTGGAATAAACCCAGATTCTCATCAACTGAAGAATGGATAAAGAACATATGGTATTTTTACACAATGGAGTATTATTCAGCTATAACACAGGATAAAACTGAGTCTTTTGTCAGTAAATGGATGCAACTAGAGAACATACTCTTAAGTGAAATAAATCAGACTCAAACTTGTGAACATCACATTGCCTCTCTAGTGTGAGAACCTGAAAAAGAAAAATGAATGCTAGGAAAAGGGAATGCACTTATTTCAAAAGGAAAGACTTACTATGTTGAAAAGGAGGACTGGACAGAGAGTAGGGGAAAGAGATTTATGTATAAATCCTGTTTATGAGCAGGATGGTTGGAACAACTGTACTGTGCATTTTTGATTGTCTATGGAAAGGAACAGATAATGATTATGTTTTCTCCCCTTTTTTAATTGTTTGTACTATTTCTCTTCTTAATTTCTTCTACATTTCTTTCTTCCAATTTTACATGCATATATCTGGTAATATGAATAACTGATTGGAAGGCTGTACTATGCATCAGAACAAATACTGTGATATTCATATTACTCTAAGTGTACCACTTGTAATTTTTCCTGTTTAAATTTTAATTTGTACTCTCTTTAAAAACATAAATAAATAAATAAAGTCAAAGTAGATCAGTGATCTAAATATTAAAACAGAAATACAAAATCTACTGGAAGAGAGAGTAGGTAGAAATCTTAAAGACATAGGACTAGGCAGAAAGTTCAAGAACAAAAACCAAACTGCACAGTAATTGCTTCAAAGAATCACCAACTAGCATCTCATCTTATTGAGACAATTCTGCATGAAAAGAAAATCACCAACAGCATGAAAAGGCAACCCACAAAATGGTGAAGAAAAACAACCAACGATATGTAGAAAACTTTAAAAATAATCAGGCCCCCAAAATTCAATGACCCAATGCAAAAAAAGGACATCTGAGATGAATGCACACTTCTCAGGGGGAGAAATACAAGTGGCAAATAAATACATGAAAAAAATGCTCCAGCAACAATGAGATAGTTTAGTGAACTACGCAACTGCTTAGGCAAGCACAGAGACCAGAGTTCAAGTCCTGGAACCACATGGTATGCTGGCCCTATCCTGGGGTGGGCTGAGCTGGCCACAGAGACCAGGTGTGATGGTGCAAGCCTATAATCCCAGTGCTTGGGTGGTTGAAAACAGGAGGATCAATAGGAGTCTGAGCTGTGTAGTGAAATTCTGTATCACATACACAAGCATAACATAAAAAGAAAAAATGCTCCACAACTCTGGTCATCTCAGAAATGCAAATTAAAATGACATTGGAATGCCATCTCACTCCATAAGGAATGGCTGTCATGAAGAAATCAAATAATAACAAATGCTGGAGAGGTTGTCAGGGAAAAGAAAGTCTTCTCTACTGTTGGTGGGAATGTAGACTATGGAAATCAATTTGGAAACTTCTCAAAAAGTAGGACTGGAATTCCCATTCAACCCAGTTATTTCTCTTCTGGATACTTTTCTAAAAGAACTGAAAACATCATACCACAGAGATATATACTCAGCCATATATATAGTTGCATAACTTGTGATAGCCAAATCTTAGAAACAGCCAAAATGTCTATCACCTGGGGAATGGATAAAAAAGAAGTGGTAATTTTATGCAATGGAGTATTACTCAGCTATAAAGAAAAGTTATAGGTCTTTTTTGAGTAAATGAGTACAACTAGAGTCTATCCCTATAAGTGAAATAAATGGACCCATATGTGTAAATATCATATTATCTCCCTAATGTAAGAACCTGAAAGAATAAATAAAATCTAAAAGAGATAATAGATATATTAGAATGAAAAGTAACTGCATATAGGGAATAAACAATGAAAATGAGGGAAGGGAAGAAAAAGAAGAAAAGGGGAGGGCATAAATCATGTAAATATATAGATAGGATAGCAGAGATGCTTGTACTACCAATGCCATCTGTTCTTTGAAAATGACAGTGAATGTTTGTAATCTTCACTTTGACTAAGTCTATATGTTAATATCTGTAGAGCAACTACACTGAAGACTGCAATGTGTAATACAAAGCCCACTGTTTTTCTAAATGTATACCATTTCTGAAGTCTTATCAATTATCATTTTAATCTCTAAAATAATTTTTAAAGAGTAAAAAGGATAAGAAAAAAGTAAGGATTATAGAAAGGAAGAAACATGATGTGTGTGTATGGACAATACAGTGGGGATAGATAACGCCGTGCTTCTACATAATTCTATGAGAGGCAAAATTTGCACTGATGGTAGTTGGACAGGATATTATGTCAGCTTCTAGTACTATGGACAACCACTAGGAAAATAACAAGGTAGAAAGTATTAATTATTGAATTTTTGATGTAATTCCGGTATAAAAAATAAGATACGTAAACAGCTACATTCTCTTAATTTACTGATAAGAGATATATGGTATAATAATGTCTTTAAGTATAATATCATATATGCACCTTCTATGGTACCAAAACATTATGAAATCAGTTTGCAATGTATTAATTTATCAAATTCATCTTGTCAAGGTATCTTAAAACTGTCTCATTAATATTTGTACTTCAATAAAATAAAAATTAAAAACAAGAAAAAAGTAAGGATTATTGAAAGCAAACTTTAATGTTCAACTTCTCATCCAACCTTATATATCTACATGTGTCAGTCTGAGCAACAGATTTGACAATAAAAATATGTAATATAACCATTGTTAATTTGTTATTCTTGTTTTGAGAATCTATAACATATGTATTGCTGTATATTTTTCTGATTCTGTCTTTGTTTTTGCTATATGTCTGTGCTTTTATTTTTGTTTATACTCTTTAAAATAAAATAAAATTTAAAAAATTTTTAAGTTTATTAAAAGGGATCATAGGGATCAAAGAAAGTTTGTGTATGGTACCAAATCTAATAGTCTCCTCTGATTTCTTCCATGCAGATGGCGTTGAAAGCATAGGTCTGCCTTTTCAAAATGTCCAACATTCAATCTCCAAAAGCAAAAGAGCAAAATCGAAGCTTTATTTTTACCTCAGATTTTTTTCTAGTTTCAGTGTAATGCCAGCCCATAAAATCTACTCTCATGTATTATGTTTTCAACATTTCTGCGATTCCAATTTTCCTGAATCAAAAATACTTTTTGTCTCAAGCGTTAAATACAGCTCTTGATAATAACCAGTGGCCAGAATAAATACTATCAGCTGTTCATTTACTCTGTCACATAAGTGGTTTCATGGCTGCCTTCTCCTCTCTACTTAATGAAAGGCAGGGAGTTGAAAGCGGCCTTCTGACTGACTGGAGCTAATGCCCCTGTAATACCAGTACTTCAAACCCTTCGCCGTAGATCCTCCCTTGATAAACCCAGTTCCTCTGAGTAGATGCACTGAATGTCAAAACAACATGATTAAACTATGGTTGAATGCTACTATGAGTTTCAAAGAAAAGTTTGATTTTGAAATGAGGAGGATCATGTGCCCATTCATCCAGATGAAGGCAGATGCAGTCCTCTGCTCGGCAGGCTGGACTGGTTTGGCACGATTCATCCTATTCATCATGGCCCCCAAATCTTCTCTGGTAGTTTTTCATGCATGCGCTGCTTTTTCATGTTTAACGAGGAGCAATTTTAGCACAGACAAAAACTGCAACAATCCACCTACTCATCAATACACAACATTTCTTTAGCAGCTATGTTGCCAAAGAATAATTCAGCCACTCGTCAAGCTGCTGCTCTCCTTCTCCCCATCCTCACCTCCTTTCAGCATGACCCCACCTGTCCCGGCTCCCAAGCCTGGAAGCGGATGTTGCCGCTCTGCAGAGAGGCCAAGGAGGAGGGGAAAGTGCTTCTGGGGAAACGGGCCCCGGGTTGGTGTTTGCTAACTTGCTTTGGTCTGGTCAGGTGGGGTAGTGGGGGCTGAGTGGTTGGCACTGTGTGCTGAGCGAGGCCTGGAGGAGGTGCCGTGCGGCAGGGGAGGAAGTGGGAGGCCGAGCCTAGCAAGTTTCTGGAGAGGATCGAGAGCTTCATCAAGAGAATTTAACTGGAAAGCGAAGACTGACAGACTTTGCTTTCTTCAGACAGTAGGCAGAAGCGAGACAGAAACTAGGGATTCTTGGAACACATATTTTCCCTCGAGAGGACACTAAACTCTTTTGGAAGACAAAGGCAGATCAATATGGCAGCAGGTAGAAGGACGTGGCACCATTTCTGTGATTTGGTGATAGCTCTTCAAAGAGTGTCTAAAGGAAAGTTGGATCAAGGAACTCCTGAGCTTTTAGGTTCTATTACGTGAACACTCACATGGCTCAGGCAAGCCTACTGGCTTGTGAAGGCCTGGCGGGAGTGAGTTTGGTCCCCACTGCAGCCAGCAAGAAGATAGATGATTCTCAGCCTGATAGCCAGTAAGCAGACAGAATGGCGAGTGGGTGGGTAGCCCCGATGTGCTGAGGTGCCCAAGGCAGGACCACCAAAAAGACAGTGATAAGTCCCGAAGCCACAAAGATGTCGACAGCTTGACAGAGGCCTCAGTTTCAAAAAAGACTGTTAAAAAGGTGGTGGTTGTGGAACAAAATAGTTCAAGTAAAGATTCCAAAAAACTGTTTTTTGCGAGCACTGCTTTGGAGCTTTTAGGAGCAGTTACCACCTCAAGAGGCACATCTTTATTCATACTGGTGAGAAACCATTCAAGTGTGACGTTTGTGATATGTACTTCATCCAGAAATACCACCTGGAAAACAACAAGTGTGTACACAGTGGGGAAAAGCCTCACCAGAGTGAATGATATCATCAGTGTTTTTCTTGGACAGATCTATTATTCAGACACAAAAGGGTATGCCAAGGGTACCAGTCCAAGACTTCCAATGGGCAGTTTTCTCTATAAGTCCAAGGGTCCCTGGGTGGTAGAGTAATCAGAAGAATCTGCTGAAGAGTGCACCTTCTTTGATCTGATGGTCCCAACATCACCTCATCTGACTTATCCCCTCCTGGCAGAATGGATCCAAGAGGCCAGAATAATGATTCAGGGGACAGTGACCCCCACAGCTTGTGCTCTGTAAACAGTCTGAGACTGAATGTCTTGGGAAGTTCCTACAGCATTCCTGGGTAAGAGAGCTAGTCCCTGGACCCTTGACTAAGGTCATAGATGGGACTTACTGGTGTAGGACCAAGATGGAAGTATAGCTTCCACAACCTTTGACTCCAGCTGGCAACCAAAATGGAAAAGATTGCAGAAGAGAGTTTGTTCTATTCTTGTTTTTGTTTATCCCAAAAGTAGTTTCAGCAGGTAAACTGTGGATGTGGGTAATCTGGAAGTATAAAGTCCTGGTCCAAAGTAGGGACTATGGCTGCTCTCCTCCAAAATTGAGCTTTCAGTTACAGTAGATCCTCAGTGTTCCACAGACCTGCATCTCAACTCCTATTTGAGGGAGAATAGGATCAGGGACAGCAGCCAAACTTACCTTGGCCTTCTTATACACTGTAGAGACAAGGAAAAATGAGAGTAGCAGACAAGGGCTGAATCCAGGAAGACTGGGCAGTACCTCTTACCTCCTCAGAAGAGCAAGAATTGTGCCCATGGGTGTTGTAATGGCCTGTGCCCCACTTGTACCTGTAAAGCTCAGCTCAAGTGTCTTTTGAAGGAAACTTGGGTGAGAGGGATCCACAAAGCCCTTTCCTTCTCTGTGGGCCGTTGGTCTTGGATACGGTTTGTGGCTACCTCACTGTCATTGACTCTTAAATCCAGAAAAAGATGTTGAGCAAGGAGTCATTTTCAAAGGAGTTCTCTCCTTCTGCCCTCTTAGAGACTTCCTAGGACTAAGTTGACTAACAACTGTTTAGGAAACAGGGATTTGGCAGCCCCTGACACAACTGCTGAGCAGTAGGTGCAGTTCTTCCTGCCAAGTCCTATTACTGTATTCAGGTAGAAGAGTTAGGGGTCTGGCCTTTGGTCTCAAAGAACAAGATCTTGGCCTCCTTAGAATGGGGCATGAGGAGTGCTGCTTGGAGAAAGGACCACAGAGAAAAACCTAATATGGGTTTTATTCTTCACCATATTCTTTACTCCTCTCTGTTCCAAAACCACCCCGTCCACCCCAAGAAAATTGATGAGGTGTGTATGTGGAACACAAGTGTTCATGTCTGTATGCTTGGAGGAGATGTATTATTGAATAAAACCCTTCTCTGGCACTTGGCTGAAGGGAGATGAATGTAAGACAACTGCCTCCCACCCACACCTGAAAGAAGCTTGCAGTGCCAGCAGGAGCTGGAGAATACATTTAGGGGACAGAAGGGCATTGTTCAATAAGGGTTTTCTCAGATCTGCTCAACAGACTAGTGTTTAGGGTATTTCTGACCCAAACGAGAACTTCTGTGTGTGAATTTTCTAAGGTGAAATAAAAGACCCTCTTTTTTCCTGCCTTTAAAAAAAGAATAATTCATTTATGAGAGAAAAAAACAGACATTGTAGAAGTTGGAATGTTTATGTAATAAAAGAACAAGACAAATTACTATAAAATCCCCTTCATAGGAATTAAAAATTGGTCAGATATCCTTACAATATGATTTAAAAAATAAGACTTTGATCTGATACCCTACAAATTTCTATTTAGTCTTTAAATCTATACTATTAGCAATTTTTATGCTTAATTTTATTTTAACCAATCCCAGTATTTGCTCATGGTGAAATTCACTAATCACAGATTATCCCACAAAGCATAATAACTAGGAAATTTTCCAGAATATGTGAAACAAGTATTTACAGGTGCTGAACAACACTATACTTTGGTGAAGTCTTTCAAAGAAAGAGAAAAAAAGGAGAGAAGCCCACAGTTGACCTGACTGTTTCCTAAAAGTACTTTTCAAACCACATGTAGGAGCAGAGATGCAGCTGAGCCAGTCATGTTGCTGAGATTAAGAGACAGAGATCAGAGATGAGAGAAACAGATCTGGAATTTGAGAGGCAAGAAGAAACAGACAAAGCTCCAGAAATAAGAAATCCCTTAAATCTGCCAGAATACTAAGTTTCACATACAGACCGAGGCTCTGAGAAATGAGGTGAAGTGCAGTCCCTGTGCAGAGAAATCCCTGAATTGTCACCAGCCTGTAGGACCTTCAGAAGATACTGAATAAAGACAAAGCTATTTAAGCAAAGTCTATTTTAAATTTTTGAATGCACTAATTAAAAATGACTCAGCAGGATCAAGTCAATCTTCAAATGTAGTAAGTGCCTGAGATAGCAAAAGTACATACTTCAAGGAAGGAAGCAAAAGCCATATCTTCACAAGCATAGCACTGTAAAATTCTAGGCTCCCATCAGCACTGCCCAGACCCAGCAAAAAACATCCTGAACCTTACTCAAGTGAAAATTTAATAAATAGCGCTAGAACTAGAAATCACAGAAATGATTCCATTAACAAAAACTAAAAATAGCAGGAATACAAGTCTATTTGTGTTTTAAGGTTTGAAAAATAAATGAGTATAGTGAGGAAATAGAAACTTCAATAATAAGTGTAAAGCATTCAAAGGAACTAAATGGAAATTCTGTAGCAAAAATATAATTAAATAAAAAGTCACTTTAGAGATTAATAAAAGATTACGTTAATGAAGGAAAGATTTGCAAATTTTAAGATCAAACATCGGAAACAATGCAAGGAAGAAAACTGTAACAATTAGCAAGCGCTTCAGTGATCTCTGAAGCAATATCATTTTGACAATAATGCAATAGCAGTTGCAGAAAAAAATTGATAGGAAAAGACATAAAAGTATTTGGAAGACATTGTAAGTTTGACGTTAAATGTAAATAAGGGTCTAAGAACTTCACATATCCAAAGCAGAATAAACATAACAAAAAATCACATCAAAACACAAGATAAGCAAACTTTCCATAATGAGTAATAAGGAGATAATACCTAGTAAATAAGCTAAGAGGGAAAGAGCATAATCACATGAGAAAATGGTAAAAATTATCTTTTATTTGGTACCATAAAGTCAAGCAACATAATGTATTTGAAGTTTTGAAGGAAAATGTCTATATTCAGAGAAATTTTTATAAAGAAATTGAAGTAAAATGTACATTTCCAAACCAATTAAAGTCAAAGACATTTGCTACTAGTCAGTTCTATCACAATAATTTTTAAAGTTCTTCAGTTTCAAGGAAAATGACAGTAAATGTAATCTCATATTTTTCACACAGAAATGAACATTAAAAATATATATGTAAAATATACTTTTCCTTGTTTGAAAATTTCTTTAAACATATTTGACTCTTAAAAGAATAACTAACCATAAAGTACTGTAAAGTACACAAGGTCTGTGGGGGTAAAGCACGACCAAATAAGAGCAAAATGTGGGAAATAGTAAAAGGAATTAATGATATCTTTAAGCTCAACACTGAGGGTACATAATAATAAACTCTATATTATTAATGTGAATCTTACTTAAAATATACAAAAAAAGACATATATTTCAGAAATCTAGTAGAGAAAATAAAATGAGATATTAGGAAACAGATCCAATGTATATTGTAAAAATTATTGAAAATGAAAAAAGGAGGGGCCAGGGAGATGGCTCAGTAGAGTAAGCACTTCCCTGGCAAGGGCAGGGGCCTGAGTTCAATCCCTGTTTCTGAAAAAAGAAAAAAAAAATGAAAAAAGGATATGGGGATATTGGATAAGATAACTAAGAGTAAGATGTTGGACAAACTCAAATATGTTGATAATTTCATGGCATAGTAATGGACTGACTATGCAAATTAAGGTTTGAAAAATGTCATGCTATAATAAAAATAATAACATAATTGAATACTTAAAGGATATAGATATATATAATATATATAATATATTTGATCTATATACTACAAATCACAAAACATTTCTGAGAAAAATTTATCACCTAAATAAAAACAGAGCTATACCTTATTTATGGATCTAAAAACTAAATTTTGTTTTTAGAGATAAACTCTACCCCAGATGATATTTAGTTTTGATTAAATATTATTTAAAATCTCAATAGGATCTTGGTAGAAACTGGCAAGTGTGTTCTAAAATTTAATGGCAGCTGAATATTTTCAGTGTCATAAAATAGAAACTTAAAAAGTAACAAATTAAGAAGGGCATTATTACCTAATTTACTGATAAATTACACTAATCAAGTTATTAGATTAAAATGCTAATGGAATACTGGGGAGATGGGAAAAAGATCTGGGGAAGGAGGAAGAGAAGGAGGTAGAAGAGGGAGGGAGAAATAGAATGATCACTATATATATATAATATAAAAAATAAATCATATATATCCAAAGGTAAATGTAACCGTTATGTATTACTAATATATACTAAGTAAAATATTCAATAATAAACACACAAATAAAACAGAATAAAAAGTCCTAGTAGACACAATCATAAAATTGAATAAGTTTTCAGAAAATGTCAATGTGGGTAAAGGAAACCCATTTTATCAATTGCTCCAGGAACAACTAGCTATTAATATGTTTTAATAAATATTTATCAAGCTAGATATTAATGTATGAGGTGAATGTGATAACCACTACACTATTATTAATGTGGAAAAATAATCCTCATCCCCTACTACAAATACATGCAAAAATTAATTTACGGTATATCATTGACTTAATTATAAAGACGAAAACTATAAAAGTTCTAGAACCAAAAAATGAGGAAATATATAAACCTCAACACATCACGATGAAAGGATTTCTTACAAAGGATCCAGAAATTAATACACATAAGAGAAAATATATGTAAAAGGGACTTTAAAATTAAAATGTGTTCACCAAATTACTGAAATAAATAGAAAAAAGGAAGCTATAGCTTAAGAGAAAATATTTGCATTGACCAAGGAACTGTATTCATAATATATAAAGAACAATGAAACTTTTCAATATGGAAGAAATAACCCAGTAAACAATGAGCAATGTTCGAATGTACAATATATAAAAGGCAAACCCAAAGGATGTGTATACACAATAAGCAAATTAAATTATTTTCAACATCATTAATATTGAGAGAGAATAAATTAAAGCTACAGTGAGAATCCCTAAAACACCCACTACAATGAACAAAATTAAAAAGACGAGAATATGAAATGTTGACAAGGATATAGAACTCTTAAAACAATCATATATTGGTGATAGAGATATAAAATACAATATACAGTCAATTTAGAAATTGGTCTGGTAATTCTCCTAAAATTAAACACAGCAACTCAATGACATGGCTTCCTGTTCTACATATTTACCTCAAAGAATAAAAACATGATATTTAACTAATCCTATATTAACTTCATAGCAACTTTATGAACAGTAGCCCACAACTAGAAGTAATCCAAAGTCCATCAACCAGAGAATAAACAAAATATTTTATATTAATAAAATGAATCATATTCATCAATGAAAATTTCTAAATTACTGATACACACAAAGAGAGAAAAAGGATAAATCTCAAAGAACAAACAAAAAATATATACTATGCAATTCTATTCATATGAAGTTCTAGATAAAAGAAGGTTATTAGGGTTAAAACCAAAACAGTGAAGTGGAAGTGGCATGAGTGACCCTGAGAGAGACTCTTAGAAGGGATGGAAGCATTTCTGTCAACGATGTAGATACCTGCGCCTCACTCACTGCACCCTTGAGGACCACATGGCTCTGTGTCTGTAAACAATTATTTCATAATTCAGTCCTGCTAAGATTTTTTAACATCTCTATGTGCAAACATAACATGAAACTATGTGGACAAACAGTCTGATTGACATATATACTCTGACTTCAAATTTACATTCATATGAGGAACAAATATTTAAACATCTGATGAATAAACAACTTGAATTAATGCTGAATAGAGTAAAATAATTCTAATAATTTTTTTCAAATCAATATAAGACAGTCATCACTTTAAGGAAACAAACATATACTATGCTCATTTAGACTACATACTGAAAATACAAAAGTAAATGATATATTCTACTACTAATAATAGATAGCATATAATAAATTTCTAATATATGCAAATACTAAGTTAATGTTCCTACATCTCCACTTGATTAAAATCAAGTGAAGCTGCATGTAAGTCCATACCCTGTAACTTATTAGATGCATATAACATTGAGAAAGTCTTCAAACTCACTCTTATAATATTAGCAGCTATATTATGGTATGTGATGTTGAGAGTTAAATGAAATAAGCAAAATCAATCATTTAAATCCGAAAGAATTTAATAGAAGTAATTCTTAGCCAAAGTTATGGCTTGTATCTAGATGTCCCCTTAGTGGCTTCTTGTGTTCCTAAGTGGGGCTTTCTAAGGTGGTTATATTTAGGGTGTGTAATTATGAATTAAAGAAATGTAATAACTAAATTAGTCTATTGATTGGTTTAGCATAGTTTTTGGCATGCAAAATTGGAAGGCCCACCTGAGTGTGGATAGTACTAAGCACTAGGCTCATAGCCTGGACAGGGAGAAAGGGAGAAGGAGGGTAATTGCTTGAGCTTTCTGCCTACCTTGCCATGGACTGCTTCTTCTCTGCCGTCTCACCCTGACTGGAAGCAGCCACGTATGGACTGAAACCTACACAAACTGAACTGAAATAAACCTCTCCTCCTTTAACTTGTGAAGTTTTTTTTGTCCCAGTAATTTCATTATCATGTGCTTCTGATATATCACTGATACTGTAAGAATTCAGAAAAAGAGATAATCGTCTTAGAAAGATAAATTATCTTAAAACATGTCTCAGTGACATTTTCAAGAATAATGATTACCCAGGAGAATTTGGGACTCCATAAACTCCAGCGAAAGGAAAAATCATAGCTGTAATATGAAAAGCAAAATATAAAAATCCATAGTTGCTGGAGTGCAAAGCACAAGGAAGCATAAATTCAGGACCAGGCTTTATAGAAGATTTTCTTCGATGTATTAAGAAGCTTGAGTTTTAAGTGATAGAAACTGCATTTTAAAAACACAGATGCCTCTCGGGGAGTTTTATTTGAAGTTGTCGAGGTTTTTTTTTTTTCCAAAAGAGCAGTTAGAGGTTTTTCTCAAAATTTCAGGTAAGAAATAATAAAGCATGTTTCAGGGCAGCTGCAGAAGCAACGATATGTTGGGAAAGTTCTAAAGTTCTAAGAAATTCTAAACAAGTAAGATAAGCAAAGAAGCAAGGAGTGACAGAAACAATACCCATATCTGTTCTGGGTGGTGAAAATAGTATTCTAAGAAGGGGAACAAACTCATTTTTGAGCATGGAGAATTCAAGATGCCTGCGGGGACCTCAAGAAGATGTTTCCCCAGGTAAACCTGCATCTGGAGCTCAGCGGGGATTTATGAAAGTAATGTGTACGGAGGAGTCACCAGGTATATAAGGTTACAGACTTATTAACTAGCTAAGACCTACTGTGGGGGAGAACCTGGCTTGGAGAATGGGGAAGCAAAAGTGACCAGTTCTTCTTTCTCCTAGGAGGGAAAGACGGTGCCAGTTTTACTAATGATGAAGACATTCTTGAGGACCTGGCTAGATAAGTGAAAATGGAGACCATCTGTATCCATACGAATTAGATACTGTAAGAATTCAGAAAAAGAGATAATCGTCTTAGAAAGATAAATTATCTTAAAACATGTCTCAGTGACATTTTCAAGAATAATGATTACCCAGGAGAATTTGGGACTCCATAAACTCCAGCGAAAGGAAAAATCTTTAGACCTCCTGCATCAAAAGGATTTGATTCTTTGTTCTTGGAAAACCTTTCCAGGGAAAAGTAAGATTGTAAACCAAACAATAATTCAACCAGTTGTTTCACAAAATTCCTACAGAAAAATTTGTGAATGAGTACATTCACCTGTGAAAAGAGCCCAAAATGAACAAATTTGCCCAACAAAAGTTTGTTTGTAAAGATGTTCTTTGGGAGATTTTGTGATGCCTCCATTTAATTCCAATCTAGAGATTTGTGATGAAAGCATTCTGTAAATATTCTGACTCCAACTTCTAATTTTGGAACACTGCTAAAATTGTCAAGCTGCTATTGTCCTTGCTCTGACATGCTCAATACAATTTTGCTTTAGTAACAGATTCTCAAGTGACCATTTAGGGTGCTCAGTAGAAGGAGTATAACAAGTACAGTGCTGGACATATTTGATTGGACAGTTCTAGAAGACATCAGCCAATACTGTATCTAGGATTACAGATGAATGGAGGCAATGAATGGAGGTAACGATTGGCAAAATCCTTCCCTTTGCTTGATACAGGTAAAAAGAATGGATGTGGCAGTGACAGCTATGAAGTATCACCAGGAAATCCAATGATTCTAAGCACTAGGAAGCATTCTTTCATAGGCACCTTTCAAGTTGTAAGTGGGTATCTTTCTACCAGGAAAGAGATTTTTAGAAAACTCTCACCTGTTACGTAAGACCTCTGTATATACAACACAGAGATTATGTACAGTTTACACAACAAGTATTATGAGAAATGAGCAGTCTTTACAAAGAACATTGAAGGAGAAAAACATATTTTTTTAATCTTTTATTTATTTATTTGGTATAGCATCTCACTATGCAGCTTGGAATTGTAGTGATCTTCCTGTCTCAGCCTCTGCAGTGCTGGGATTACAGGAGTGCATCACCATGTCTGGTTTCAGTGGCTGGCACAGTGCTCCCAGGGTTTCAGGCCAGTGCCACATATGGTCCTGGGGATCAAACACGGGTCCTTGTACTTACCAGGCACATGCTTAGATTGCCCAGCTATCTCCCCAGCCTAAAATAATCCTCTTTTATGTGGATCCTAATAATATGTTATCTGTATTTAATTTTTGAATATTTGACTTTCATAATATGCAATTAGTTGTTTCTCATCATTTCATTTGTTATTTTGTTTTTTAAAACGCAGTTATACAGATATTTATATACTTGTGAAAATCTAGCTAGTAATTAGTAAAAAATGATAGTTCCTTATTCACTTCTGCAACTATATGATATAGACATTCAATTAGTCTTTTTTTTTTCAGTCCTGGGGATCAAACTCAGGACCTTTTTGCTAACCAGGCAGTTGCTTATTCTGCTAAGCTATCTTTTCAGCATACAGCATTCTTTTGATCAAAAGTGATAAAGTCAAATTTCCTTCTCCTGCTCAAAAACCAGAATTTTTGTTGACTTTGTAAATCTTGTTGCTAATTAAAATGATGAACTAAATCTTTTTACTCTCCTTTATGCCTTATCTGATTTACATAAACCAGAAAAATATTTTATTGGGGGTCTTGGTGATCAAATAAGATACAGAATTGATTTAAATTCAATAACTTAAGATTTATGACTTGGTATTCTTGCTTATTTTGTATCCAGCATTATCTAGTCACCAAACTAAGTCAGTAAAAACACTGTTTTTTGTTTTTGTTTTGTATTTTTAAGGAAGGGTCTACAGGGTGGGTGTTCAGGGTCTCATTACTAGAGCAGACTCAATGTTCCGCCTATTTAAGGCCTCCCAAAAGATGGGATTACAGGCCTGTGACACCACGCCCAGTCTCAATTACCATCTCAGCATGACCCAGAGGTGGGAGCAGCATGGCAGGTACAGTGATCAAACCCCTGGCTCCTGAACCTGTTTGCAGGTGCATAAATCTGCTGAGCTGTTTGCCTGGCCCAAACACTTTTTTAACTAAGACTACTACATAGAGATTTTCCATTCTATGAATGTACTGTGACTGACACCCCATCCAAGCAAAGAAGAGTCAGCAACCCCAAAATAGCAATTGCCAAGGATGAACACAATAAATATTGAGAAAACCATTAAAATTTGGACTTTTACAATGAAATTTTAATAGATTCCCTGTACGGCTTTTTTTTTCACACAAGCATTCTTTATACATAGATTTTCAAAGTGAACATTTTATTTTCTAAGTATTAAAAATTATCTACTAGGCTAGCCTAATTCCAAAGAAATATCTATAATCCTTTCATCACTTTAAGGATAAGCCAATATAACCAAAATCTCTGCTGATATATTAGGCTAATGTCCCACAGCTTGAAAAGTTCTTCACCCATTCTCCTACCCAATGATGTATGAAATACAAATCACTACTCTAAAACAGCCATATTATATGGCATATTTTGTTACTAAATTAATCATTAAAGTCAAATAAATGAGTTAAATTAATGTGTATGAACAGAAGTTGTCATGTTACATATTGCTTCTGTATTACTTATGACCTATTTGAGTCTTGAAATTTTCTTAAATTTTAGCCTTAGGTTGCAATTGTGCACACTTGAAAAGTTTTTGCTTAAAACCAAAAATAAAATAGAAAAGCAATTAGCAGAACACTCATAATAGATGTTTATACTGCATTGTAAATTTTTGCTCTCTATTTTATGTCAGTCTACATTGCCTCATGGTAAAATGATCCATAATTAAACTTTACTGCAGTATAAATATTATCAAAATGGAGTATCTTAGTCAATTTTTGTTTAGAAAAAATAATCAGATCCAATTCCTTTCTGTAATAAACTTCATGCACTGCTTGCTCAGGCATTCACCCATAGGTGAAGCTGAGGAAGAATTTAGAGCCCATGGATTTGGTTTGTAAAGATTTAGAGTTCAAATACAAGTGAAATATTACCTCAGGGGAAAATCTCTACATTTGGTAACTTTAAGAAAAGTTGATACTATACACCAAGAGTTTGAATATAAGTACACTAAAACTTATTTTTTATGTCACTAGAAAATTATCAGGCTGAAAAATACATTTCAGAAATTTTGATAGACTCACAAATAATTTATTTAATAAATATCAGTTTTTTAAGCATTAGACTTTTCAGATATCTGAAAAGTGGTAAACTTCACCTGAAATCTTGGCTATATTTCTTGCTAAACCTGGGGCTTCAGGTAAGTATTTGACAATTCTGCATCTCAATTTTCTTATCTATAAAATGGTAGCAATGATATACACAAGACAGATTTTTGAGAGTGCAAGTATTGGCACTTGATAAACAGGCACTGTCACACACAGGCATATTCATAATATATATAGAGAGTTTTCAGATAAAACTTGTATGTTGGATGACTTCTGGTGTTCAGGAATTATCACTTACTAACTCTTTGCCTACTTCTATGTATTCAAGACTATTATCTATTCTGTCCCAGAATTTGAGTGTGTGTTAGTTATTATTTAGACTTTGATACATTTTTATTACAATTTTGTCCATTCTGAGAGACATGGGTCTACTTTTCATCTTCAGAATATGGAAAGTCAGTTTTTTCAGCACTATGCATTAAAAGGGCTATCTTTTTTTTGTATTGAGGTATTTGGCCCATTTGTCAAAGACAAGGTAGTTGAATGTGCTTGAAGTTGTTTCTTCACCTTCTAATGTGTACTACTGACACTTGGTTCTGGTTCTTCCAGTACCATTATTTTAGTTTTCCATAATTTTATTGAAGAACAAATAGCAATGAGATAATTTTAAATCAAATTAGTAGAACAGATTCAATAATTAATACATTGCATATTGCTTTCATAGTGCTGTTTTGTTGTACAAGGTGCAAACATGATATTCTATTTACAAATGCTATTAGCACAGAAGCCTCTATTTAATGAATTAAGAGTGTATAGCTGTATACCTACCTTTTTCTTAAAAGATGAATTATAGTACAGTTTCAATAATTAATACTTTTACATTGTTATCTTCCTAGTTGTTATCCATAGTACAAGAAGTAGACAGGATATCCTGTCCAAACACTCTTAGTGCAAATCTTTCTTCTTGTAGAATTATGCAAAAGTACTGCATATTTATCCTAACTGTATTGTTTATACAAAGGCAGAATGGTCCTTCCTTTGTATCCCCTTTTATTGCTTAGTCCTGTCAGAGATGAGCATTATATTGACATTCAATTATTATAGGTGCTTTAATTCAGTGAAACACTCCAACACAGTCCAGAAGTCCACAATAGTAGTGGATTATCTGAAGAAGTTGTTGGCTAGAGCCATTTACAGCTCAGCATATTATTATGGCTTTATTTTATGTAAGTTTTTATACTTTTCTGCTCAATGGTTAAGACTGAGATAAAGCAAGACCTATTTAACAAATAATATAACTTTTATATCTGATGAGGTCAATCAACTCCCCTCAGGGTTTATCCTGTAACCTTGTATCCTTTGTCAGTGTCAGCCATGTGGATGATTTATGGCCATTGCTTGACCAATTTGCTCTCTGTGAAAGACTGAGAAAAAGTTTTCTCTCCAGGTGACCCTCCTTAGGCACACTATAGACCATCAATCACATTCTTCTGTGGCTCCGTAATCTCCTTGATCAGAAAATTTGGGACACAGCTGAGTTCCATGTTGTTACAGTACAGGTCCTCCTATGTCCTGAGTCTTCACTGACCTTGAAAGGCTAGGGCCAAAATGTTGGTTGACCTTGCAGCCCTTGCTTTTCTCTAAGTTTTGATCTGCAAAGTTAGGTTGTTAACCATCCAGAAAAGAAGCAGATTATTACCCTGCAACATATTCAGTTCAGTTTACCCTATCTGTCTAAATTCCTTTTAGTTGTTGTTATACCTTTCTATTTGTATTTCTTCTTTTTATTTTTATACTAGGGGGACTATACAATATTTGCACATGTGTGTCTGGTTTATTTCTCTTATGATTATATGTTCAAGTGGCATCCACTCCAATATAAATGCTTCAAATTTATCATTTTTTTATAAAGGAGTAATATTCCATTGTATAAAAGTACCACATCTTTTTCAACCATTCCTCATGTGATGGGCATCTTGGTTATTTCCAGGATTTGGCTATGATAAATTGTGCTGCTATAATCATAGGTACACATATATCACTATGATATGATGTTTTCAGTTCCTCCAGAAAATTTCCCGGTAGGAGGATAGCTGGCTTGAATCGGATTTCCAGTCCTACTTTTGTGAGGAGTCTCCACACTGATCTCCACAATGGTTGTATCAGTCCACATTCCTGCCAGCACTGGAGAAGTGTTCCCTTTTCCCCACAACCTCTCTAATATTTGTTGTTGGTTGTTTTCCTTATGATAGCCATTCTTTCTGGAGTGAGATGGTATCTCAGTGCTGTTTTAACTTGCATTTCATGAATGGCTAGCGATGTGGAGCATTTTTTCATATATTTATTCGCTTCTTTAATTTTGTCTTCTGAGAAGTGTGTATTCATCTCAGATGCCCATTCCTGGGCTGGGTCTCTAAATTTGAGGGCCCTAATGTATCTGAGTTCTTCATAAATTCTATAGAGCAGACCTTTGTCTGAATGCCTATTAAGATTTTTTCAAAATTTGTGGGTTATCTTTTCACTTTGTTGATAATTTCTTCTGACATGCAATTATACTACAAAGCTACTGTATAAAATCAACAAGGTATTGGCAACAAAATAGACCTGAGGATCAATGTAATAGATTAGATATTGCCAAGGCCTCTATGAACACACTCAGCCACCTGATCTTCAAAAAAGGGGCCAAACACCCTTACTGGAATAAAGATAACCTCTTTAATATGGTGCTGGAAAAACTGGCTTTCTACATGCTGAAAACTAAAACTTGACCCAGACTTATCACCATGCACTAAGCTAAAGTCAAAGTGGATTAATGATCTAAATATTAAAATAGAAACACTCAATCTGCATTGTGATTTCAACGTTTTTTATCTCCAATTGTAGGGATTTGAGTCTTTTCTATTTTTTTTATTTTAAATGTTCTTTTACATTTTTATGTACATAGGTTGGCTAAGGGATTGTTAATTTTATTCAATCTTTCAGAAACACACCTTATTAATTCATTAATCTTTATGAACAAAACTTTTATCACATAGGAAATATTACTTAAAATCAACAACAGAGATCATCAAACTAAAAAGCTTTGAACAGCGAAGGAAAATTAACAATAGGGTGAAAAGAAAAACCACAGACAGGGAAAAAAAATTGACAGCTGTTCCTCACAAAAAGGACTGAAATCTAGAGTAATAAGGAACACACACAAAAATCTGATTCCCCCAAATTTAAAGACCCGGTCCAAAAACAGGTATCTGAAATGAATAGACATATCTTAGATGAAGAATTAGAAATACCAAGTAAATATATGAAAAAGTGTTCAACATCACTGGTCATTCCAGAAATGCAAACTCAAAGACAAAGATTCCATCTCACTCCAGAATGAATAGCTATCATCAAAAAAGCAAACAACAACAAATTGCTGACAAGATTGTGGGGAAAAAAATGAGCCCTTCTTTACTGTTAGAGATTAAGCTACTATGAAAATCCAAGTGGAGATTGCTCAGAAAACAAAACTAGAGCTTCCATTCAACCCAGATGTTCTCCTTCTTGGGATCTCATTGAACAAAATTAAAAATATCATACCTCAGCATTATGTACATTCTCATGTATATAGCAGGAGAATTTATAATCGACAAATCTTTTCTTTTTTTTCCTGTATTTTAGGGAAGGGTCTACAGGGTGCTCAGGGTCTCACTACTAGATCAGACTCATAGTGATCCAACTGTTTACAGCCTCCTAAGAGCTGGGATTACAGGTGCATGCCACCACACCCAGTCTCAGTTGCATCTCAGCGCACTCCTGGGGTAAGACTGGCATGGCAGGCCTAGAGATGAAACCTCTGGCCCTGTGCTTGCTTGCAGGCACTTTAATCCACTGAGCTATTTGTCCAGCCTTATAACAGACAAATCTTGAAAACAACCCAAATGTCCAACAAATGATGACTAGATAAAGAAAATGTTTTTGTATGTAATGGCGTACTACATACTATGCATTAAAGAAGGTCACACTTAAGACTTTTCTGACTGGAATGGGGCAGGATCTGTATGGCAAGAAGTGTCACTTTTGTATCTGACAGGGTCAGTCTGGTCCCCTCAGGATTTGTCCTGAGGCCCTGTACTGCTCTTTCTAGATGGTGTGTCAGTGTCTGCCATGTGGATGAGTCACAGCTATTGCTTGAACAACTTTCAGAGCCGTAGTTTTGAAAGGAAAAACCCTTTAGAAGTGCCCTTGCTTGCAATGGATGCCATATCTAAAACACTGAATGAGACATTGATTTAATTTGATTAAATGCTATGTATTTTTGTGATAAATGTAAAAGTTCATCTGGATGATTTCTGATATAACTCAGGTTTTTCACATTCATAGTAAATACATGAATGACTTCTCTTAACTAAAGCTACAGGGACTTACAGCGAATGGTCAGACTCCATAAATAAAGGCGTCTAAGAGCTAGTGAGTTACAATTACTATGCCTTGAAAAAGTTTATATATTTACCTGTTAGCTCAAATGTTCATGCTTTGATTGATTATGCATGCTCTAATTTCTTAAAAATAATTTTCTTTAGAAGATACCACAAACCAGGTAACCATACAGGATAACAAATATTCTCGATTACATTTAGATTCCTTTCACTAGATCCACCAGATTTTGTCTATAGAGACATAGTAAGGCCTTAACTGTCCCCCTCTTATAGCCAAGGTGAGCTGAGTCTTCTTTGGGATTCCTGCCTCATTACAAGGGAAGCTCTCTTCATATTCCTTGGACAGGGCTGCCTGCAAGAGACCTTATCTAAAAAGTTATATCTTGCTCAGTGGGCCCCAGGTAAATTGCTCAGAAAGTGTTTCATAGTAGAAAGGATACAGAATGGAATTATAGATGGAAAATGAGAATGGTGATAACAGAAGCCTACAGGAAAGAAAGCAAGTCGTGAAATGAGAAAAAGTTATGCTTTCCTGGGTCTAGACAGAGAGAAGGGACATTTCAAGCAGAATTGTCTAAAGCTGCTAGAGAAGAAAAAAGAAAGTGCATATGATGAAGTTAGAGGAAGTTTCAGATTGAGGTGGTCATGGGTCTTCCCTCTCAGCCTGAGGAAACCCATGTTAATTGACACTATAAGGAGAAAGCCTGTCAACGTTTTAATAGATGCTCATGCAGATTTGTCAGTTACCAAAAGAGTGGCCCACTTGCAAACTGGAGAGTACTCAGTGTTTTCCCTAGGGCTGAGAATTCTTGTACCCCCTGTAATGGTAGAGTTGGTGAGACATAAGAGTAGGCCAGTTTGAGACAATACCCAGTGGCCATGGAAGATAAAAGGTATTAAAACCCACATTTAAGAGACATCTGCTAATGGATCTACAAAAAGTTCTAACTCATCTTTTTCCTAATTATCCTGTTACTATTTGACCCAAGCATTCTAAATTGTTTCTTCAGCTTTGTCTACTCCAGACTTAAAGCTATACCTCTACCCAAGATAAAAATGTCTGGTGTCTATTGAGGCGTTTGGATAGAAACTCTGGTGAGTATCTCTACTGCCAGTTCACAACTATGACCCCTTTCAGCCTGAAGAAATCAGAGCGGTTGTCATCTGTGGTTCCCTTATGGAGGTTCAGGTTACTTCTTCAGAAGGGGGAATATTGCAGGCATCCAAGTTAGATAGAAATATTATAGGCAGACAGACAGGGACAGGCCCTCAAGGAGACAAGATGGAAGACAAGATGGCTTTGCAACTTGGAAGAGACATACACTCCCATATGGGCCATATCTCAAGACAAAAGAAGAAACAAATGCAGCTACATACTTCCATAGGGTTGGGCATCAGGGAATGATATGCTAAATAGGAATCAGTCACCTTGCAAAAGCCCAAATGAGGGGACAGGGAGATGGCTCAATAGAATAAGCACTTCCCTGGAAACGCAAGAGCCTGAGTTCAATCCCCAGTTCTGAAAAAAAAAAAAAAAAAGAGCCCAAATGAGTCAATAGCATAACCCACAAGAGGAAACTTTGTTCTGTATTCATGCCCCCTTGCTATGTGACTTTCTCCCCTATTTGGTAATAGATTTAATCAATTTTTACCTGAGCAATGGTGCTTGTAATCTTATTGGTTGACTGTAGTTTTGTCCCAACCCACATCCACCTAAGCGAGTTCTTGTGTTCTCCACTACCTTAGACCCACCTCGTCACATAGTTTTCCTCCACAAAAGGGCCTGGAAGACACAGATTCCTGGGGGCAACCCTTTTGGGCCCCCACTTCTGTTCTCTCTGAGACAGAAGCTTTTTTGCCAATAAATATTCTACTGTCAAAAAAAAAAAAAAAAAGACTTTTTAAGTAAATGGATGCACTTTAAGACCATACTCTTTAGTGAAATAAATTGTACATACATGTTCAAATATTGCATGGTTTTTTGGGTGTTAGAAATAAAAAATGTAAATAAGAACCAAAATATATAAGAAAATTTGAAGAAATAAGAAAAAATGTCCAAATGGGTAATGGGAGAAGGGAGAGGAGGGGAAAGGAAGGAAGAAAAAGAATAAAAGGAGGAATAAGTGGAAGAAAACTTCTGTAAATAAGGAGGGGAAGAAGAGTTAAAGGAAAGCAGAACAGGAAAATTCAAGTTATACAATGTACAGGTTCGATTTTATGATGAATATAATCATTATGTATATGTAAAATGTACCAAAAACTTAATAAAGTTTAAAAAATAATTATAACAGAAATTGAGCTGTTGGCAGGTTCTGTAAGCCTTCCTCTGTTCATTTTACAGAACCAGTTTTGCAAACTGTCATTTCCCATCGGTTTAACATTCTAGGCATTCCACTGTCCTGTAGTCCTTTGATAGCACTCTTTTCCCTCTGAAGTAGTCACTATTCTGCCCATCTCTCTTCATCCAAGGCTATGAGTGCATAGCAAAACAAATTCCTCTCAGGTGCCTCAAGAGCTCTAGTTGTTTTTTGTTCTTGTTTTGCTTTCTTCTACTTTTCTTGTCCCATTAAGTTTGGAGGACATTTATTGTTATAAAAAATAAGATGAATAGAAATCATATAATGTAAATGAATCTCAAAGTCCATTTACATAGAAAGTTAAAAAAAGATCAGTTTGTATTTTTGAAACCAATTGATTTAAAATCATTCATCTCACACACACACACACACACACACACACACAGAGAGAGAGAGAGAAGATCCTGTTAATTTCTAAGCCAAGAAATTTTAGACTCTAATATGCAGGGAGGTCTTAAACTTGAATGGAAAAATAAATTATATTTTTTTAAATATAATTTATTATTCAGTAGGAGTCTGGTTTATATATACTATTGTGGCAAATGTTCCAATGAATTCACTGCCAAAATATACTTTTAAAAATTGTTTTTTAAAAATTTAACTAATACGTAAAAATTGTACACATTCATAGGATACCCTGTGATGTCTCAAAACATGCATAAGCTACAAATCAAGCCAAATACATATCTTATTACCTTCTCAATTATCATTTCTTTATGCTGAAGACATTCACAATCTCTTTTTCTAGCTTAAACCATATATTGACATCATGCATAGCTATAATACAATAGAACACAAGAACTTGTGAAATAGAACACCAGGACATCTTTCTCCATAAGTTATCACTCAGTGCCCATTCACCAACTGTTTCTATCCTGCCTTACCCATACACTCTCCCAGCCTCCAAGAAGAATCATTCCACTCTCAACTTCTACGATATCACCTGCTTTCCATATATGAATCAGATTGTGCAGTACTCGTCTGTCTGTGCTGGTTTGTTTCACTTAACATTCTCCAGTTCCATCCACATTGCCACAAATATATTTAATTCTTTTTATTGTTCAATAGTATACTTTTATACACATACACCACTTTTTTCTTTATCAATTGTTAGACCTTAGACTATTTCCAATTCATTTTTTCATGAATTTATTGAGAAAAAAATAGCAATGAGACAGTTTCAAAACCGATTAGTAGGACAGTTTCAATAATTAATACATCACATATTGTTGTCTTCTTAGTGGCTAGTCATAGTACAAGATGTAGACATGATATCCTGTCCAAACACTATTAGTACAAATCTTTCTACAGATTGAATTGAGCAAGAGGGGCTGTATATCTATCCTGACTATTCTGTATGTACAAATATAAAATGGTCCTTCCTTTGTATTCCCTTTTCTTGTTTAGTCCTGTCAAAGATGGATATTCCATTGGCATCTAAATGCTATAGGAACATGAAGTCAGCAAAACAATCCAACACAGTACAGCAGTTCACAACAGTAATGGGTTATCTGAAGAAGTTGTTGACTTGAGCTTTTCACAGCTCAACATATTAATATGGCTTTACTTTATATACCTTGTTTTTATGCTTTTCTGCTGGATGGTTAAGACCAAGATAAAGCAAGACATATATAACAAGAAATGTAAATTTTGTATCTGACAAGGGCAATCACATACCCTCAGGATTTATCCTGTAACCCCATACCGCACTTTGTAGATCTTTTGCCAGTGTCAGCCATGTGGATGAGTCATGGCCATTGCTTGACCATTTTGCTCTCTGTGAAGGCCTAAAAGAATGTTTTCTCTCAATGAGACTTTCCTTAGGCATACTCTACATCACTGATCACTTTCTTCTATGGCTCAATTATCTCCTTTATCAGAAAATTTGGGACACCATTGTGTTACATGATGTTATAGTACAGGTTCTCCTATGTCCTGAATCTTCACTGAACTTGAAAGACTAGGGCCAAAATGTTGGCTCTCCTTGCAGCCTTTGCTTTTCTCTAATTTTTGGTCTGAAAACTTAGCTTGTTAGCACTCCAGAAGGAAGCTTATTATTATTACCCTACAACATAGGCTGTTGAGCTTAACCTCACTATCTGTCTGAATATCAAACATCTTAGGCATAAGATGGAACATGCATTTTCCATCAATTATTGATGTGTTAAACTTGGCCTCTATGCAATATGGAAAAAGAATTAAAAAATAAAAAGTATTTAAAAAGCATGAATAAAGCTACATATTTTTATATAGAAGTTTAGAAATCTTACCATATACATCATTACAGCAGGACAGTCCTGTGACATTTGTTTTTCTTGTCTCTTTTTTTTATTTATTACTCTTTAAAAAAAAAAAAAGTCTACTCAAGAGACAGCATAGCAATAATTGGTATGTCACGACAAGCAGTACATGTTTAGAAGACCAGAATGAGATGCTTTCCAAGCATGACCCCACCATTACACAATGTGATCTTCGGTGTAGTCGCTCAGTTCACAGGTATCAGCATATATAGTTAATCAGGGTGAGAATCCCTCCAAGGAACTGCTCATTTCAACAACCTGCTGATCGTTCTCAGGGTCATTGCCTCACCTATAAATTGTATGTTTGACAATTTTGAGACTTTTCTCAATCTACATATTCCCATGTAGTTGAATTTCATTGCAATTCTACATATTTTGTTTTAGAGGTGAACACATTCTTACCTACTTAGTTAAGCTTTCACTTAATTTCTACATCATTTTCCTATCCTTAGGTTACCTTCCATTTAGACAGAAGATGCTGGTGATGGCACAAACATAGTGGCCTATCAGGTGGAGACAGTGAAGCACTGCTGAATAATGGACGTAGGGCTGCTTTTGGAAAAAAGTGAACAATGTACAGTTGATCAAGAAGTTAAACATTAATTGCTCCTTTTACTAGTCTTTAGTATTTTCTTTGTTATTTTTACTTTTATTTTCTAAATTTATTTTAAAGAGTAATTTATTTTTGTTTGTTTCCTCTTTTTTATTTTAAGAGAATAAAAATTAGAATTAAAATGGAAAAATTTACAAGTTATGCAGAATTTCATTTAAGAAAACAATATGAATCTCACAGTATTTGTTGTGTTGTCTTCCAATAAGTTATTCATATTATCAGCTATATGCATGTAAAATTGGAAGAGCAAACAAAAAAGAAAATAAATGTAGAATAAGTTAAGAAGGAAAAAAGTACAATTTAAAAAAGTACACAAAACTAATTTTATCTGTTCATTTCCACAGACTAGCAGGAATACACAGTACAGTTGTCCAAACCATCCTGCTTACATCTACAGATAAATCTCTTTTGCCCACTCCCTTTCCTGTCCTTCTCCTCATCTCAGTAACTCTTTCCTTTTGAATAAATTCATTCCCTTTTACCAGTATTTCTTTTCAGATTCTATTTTTCTCTTTCTGGTTCTTGATGTTTGCATGTGTGGGTCTGACTTATTTCACTTAAGAGTATGTTCTCTAATTGCATCCATTTGCTGAAAAAAAAGGACTCAAATTTACCCCATTTTATAATGAATAACACTGTACTGTATAAAAACACTACATCTTTTTTATCCATTCTTTAGTTGATGGGCATCTGGATTGATTCCAGGATTTAGTTATGACAAATTGTGTTGCTGCAAACGTGGGTGCACATATAATGCTATGATAGGAGGTTTTTCAGTTCTTCTGGAAAAATAATCAGGAGGGAAATAGCTGGCTTGAATGGGATTTCTAATCCTAGATTTTGAAGGAATTTACACAGTGATTTTCATAGAGGTTCTACCCAGCCTGCACTCTCACCAACAGTAAGGAAGGTTTTGTTTTCTTCTACAGTCTCTCCAGCATTTGTTATTGGCTGACTTCTTGATGTTAGTTATTCTTTCTGGAGTGAGGTGGAGTCTCAGTGTTGTTTTAATTTGCAATTCTTAAATCACCAATGGTGTTGAACATTTTTTCATATATTTGTTCATCATTTGGATTTCTTTGTCTGAGAAGTATATATTCATCTCAGATGCCCATTTTTGGAGTGGGTCTTTGAATTTGAGGGTCCTTTTTTATTAATTTTTTATATGTTCTAGATAGAAGGTCTTTGTCAGAGGGACAGTTGGCTATCATTTTTTGCCCAGTTTGTGGGTTTTCTTTTTACCCTGTTTAGAGGTTTACCTTGAAGTATAGAAACTTTTCTAAAAGATGAGATCCCAATTTTTGAAACTTTGAAGTATTTCCCATGAAGTTTTGTTTTTCTTCACGAACTCTCTGCTTAACCTTTAAAAAATTTACATTTTCCTCAAAAGATTTAATATCTATGATTTATTTATTTGTTTGTTCATTTATTTATTTGCAGTACTGGGATTGAACTGAGGACCTTGCATTTGCTAGGCAAATACTTATTCTACTGAGCTATTTTCCCAGATGTTTTATCTTCCCTTCTGTTTTAATATTTAAATCTTTCTAAAACTAGCATTTAGCTTAGCCATACCCTCTTTCAGCACTTTTATCCTATATGTTATTGTTTGGACCATCTTGAAATTGTTACTATAATTCTTGACCCTATTCTATAAAATTTCCCATTGTATACTTATTTATTTATAAAATGAGTCAACATTTGCCTCCTGTTATGGTTTATGTCAAGTTGTTCTTCCCAGCTCACTGCTTCATGCCATTATTGGGGTATGTTTCTAGAGTTTGTGATCAATTCATGATCCAATGAAGGATTATGGGTGTGAGTCCTACAGCTCCCCTGGGGTGGGTAATCTGCATTACAAAATCAGGAGAAGAGAGAAAGAGGCTGGATAGCTGGATAGCTGTAACAGCTACTGCTCTTCCCTTTTTTGCTCTTTGCTGTTTTCTGCCACCATGAATAGGTGCCACCTGTTATGTGCCACTCTGCCTGGGAGCCAGCCAGGTATGGACTAAAACCTCCACTGACTGTGAACTAAATGAGCCTTTCCTTCCTTAATTTTGAGTGTCAGTTTTTTTTTCACAGCAATGAAACAAAAGTCACTGAAACACTTTCCCAATAATTATTTCTTTTGCTTAGTATTTCTCATTACTACACAGACTAATTTCCTTCAAATAAGTTTGAACATGCATTCTATGTCTTATAAGGCTCTAATGAAAAAGGAAAGTTAATGAAAATTGAGTTCCCTATGTGACAAGAACAAAGTAAAGTTTTGAGTTTTGATTAGTCTTGGCTTTGCATGACTAGCTCCTATAACTACTCTCTCTTCAGTTGACAACTGTCAGTGTTAAAACAGCTTTCATCTCATTTGTAATGTGGTTGTACAACAAAAAAAGACACGTATTAAGGACCTCTCAGAGTTTTAGGAAAGTCACCCACATGGCATCCGTTGTAAGAAATAAATTAACAATACTGATATGGCTTAATATGAGAATTTTTCAGAAGGTTGGTTAGAGTAAATTCCTTGAGAGGTCAGATGATATTCTCAGTGGTTTGAAATTTTCAGCCCAGTCTCTGTAATTCCACTATCCTAACAGAAGTGTGAAAACCTAATTTATTTGTCTTAGCTAATTAAATTCTACCTGTGACAGTAAATGCCACCCCTGCTTCTCTATAAATTAGAATCATTAATTATATGAGAATATTCAAGTGTTACCATGCTTGGGAAGTTGATTGTGAGAGCCATGACTTTGAAGCTTGGGCCAAAGTCACTTCGAACTGGCAAGTTCTAAATATTCTGCTGAAATATCAATGAATCTTGAGTATCTAAAGCCACAGCAATTACCTAATCATTTATCCTATAGCTGAGCACCTGATATATTATCTATAATTTTTTTGGCAGAACTTGGGATTGAATATAATTTTCATATAGTAAATATCATCTTGAAAAACATATCATGTATAAGATCAGAAATATGAGCCAAAATAATGTACAAAAGATTGTGGGCAAAGCAGGGCGTGTGGCGCATGCCTGTAATCCCAGCACTTGGGAGGCTGAGGCAGGAAGATTGTTACGAGTTCCAGACCAGCCTGGGCTACAAAGTAAGCTTAAGGCCAGCCTGAAGTGCATAGTGAGACCCTGTCTCAAAAAGACAAAAACAAAAAAAATTGTGAGCATAAATGAATAAATTTTCATTATTGTTATTAGTATTACTACTACTACTACTACTATTATTATTATTATTATTATTATTATTATTATTATTTTGGTATAGGGTCTTGCTACACACTTTGAACTCATACTGATCTTCCTGTCTCAACCTCCCCAGCACTAGTACACAGATGCACCACAATGCCCAGAGAAACAAATAAATTTAAATGATACCAGCAACTGAACAAATACAGAATAACCATAAAGATGTATACATCCTGATTAATTTAATTCTGAGGTTTCTATGTTAAAATAAAAAACTATCCCTGTGATTCTTACAGATATAACTGATTTCTATTCAAGATCTATCTTTCATTTTTATGAATAAAGTAGTGTTTCACCAAGATAATGATATACATTGAAGGTAAATTCTTTTTTAAAAAAAATTTAAAATCTTTTACTTATTTATTTGGTACAGGGTCTCACTATGCACCTTGGATTTGTAGTGATCCTCCTGTCTCAATCTTGCTAGTGCTGGTATCACAGGCATGTACTGTCATGCCCAGTCTGGATCAGCATATCCCAGGGATGGGGCCAGCATGGCATGTAGTTCCTGGGAATCAAACCCAGGTCCTTGCACTTGCCAGGCAGTCTTTTAACCCACTAAGCTATCTCTCCAGTCCCATTGGAGGTAAATTCTGATTTCTCTAATGGTGGTAAGGACTGAGTGCTTGAAAATGCATGTAAAGTCTAATTCTAAATGTAAGCTTTCATAAATAGCCCTTTTGGAGACAGAGGCCATGTGGGTGAATTTGAAGATATCATTCTTCTTCATGAATGGGATTGATGTCCTTATACTGATATGAGAATTTTCTCTCATATTCTGTCATGTAAGGATACAGAAGAAGGTGACAATCTCTAAACAGTAAATACGCCCTCATAAAAGACAGAATTGGCCGGTACCCTAATCTTGGACTTCTCAAGCTCCAAAATTATAAAAATAATTTCATATTTAAAACACTCTGTATAAGATTTGTTACATCATCCTGAAATAACTGAAAGTAATGAAAATCTCTGAGTCTTCGTTATGTTAGTTGCAGTTATTTGAAATGAGTATCTTGACAAAGTCTGGCCAATGAGATAGAAAGCCAAGAGACATTTGAAAAAGGTTTATTTGAAATTAAGAACATATTGAGGGACCAGGGAGATAGCTCAGTAGAATAAGCACTTGCCTGGCAAGCACAAGGGCCTGAGTTCAATCCCCAATACCACCAAAAAAAAAAAAAAAAAAAAAACAAAGAAAAGAAAAAAAGATCCTCCCTACCTCAGGCCTGCGAATGTTGTGGGAGAGCTTCTGCACCATCCTATACTCACTGGACCAGACCAGGCCCACCGTGTGAGAGAACTTTTTCTGTGTCCTCTGGACCTGTCCCGCCACTCCAGACCCAGCACAGGCTGCCCTGTGAGTGAGAACTTTCACCCCACTCTAGGGGCTGCTCTAAAGCTGCCCAACCCCAGGCCCTGTGAGTGTATGAGAGAGCTTCTGAGATGTCCTGTGCTCACTGGACCAAGACCAAGACCGCCACATGAGAGAGACCTTTCCCCACATTTTACGGACCTGCCTCACATCCCTCCAGACCCAGCACAGCTTGCCGTGTGAGTGAGAATACCCACCAGCCTCTTAGGAGCCCTGCAGACCTGCCAAAGCCCAGGCCTGGTATGTGAGAAAGCTTCTGTGCTCACCTGCCCCCCAACACCCCTCCAGACCCAGTCCAGGCCTGGCATACAGGCCTAGGGTGAAACTCTGCAGCTGAAGTCCCTTCAGTGAGACTAGGATCAAAACCACTCAGCTAACCCAGGAGCAGAATATCTTGCCAAAGGGGGCACAACAGGCTCGCCTCCAAGTGCAGCAACAGGAAGGAGCTGAGTACAGCAGCTAGACCCAAGCTAGGCACAACTACATGAACTAGAACTTGGTATATCAGTACCTAAATTTCATTAGGTGCTAAGGTAATAACTGCACCAAAGCTCTACACCAAAGGTTGGAGGTCAGAGCTATATGAAATGATAAAAACAAGGAGCAAACTGCAATCTCAGGCCTTGAACCCACTCAGAACAAGTGCAGAGGACATGAGTCAACTGAAATGTATGAATTAATAGCACCAGAAGCAAATAAGCAACAGCAGAAAGGTATAGAGGAACTCAGAGCAGATTTAATTGCTTTTTTTAAATTTAATTTTAATTTATCAAGAGGCAAATATCAATGAGACAGTTTAAAAGCTGATTAATAGGACAATTTCAATAATTTATACATTTCACATTGTTATCTTCCTATTGGTTATCCATGGTACAAGAAGCAGACAGGATATCCTGTCCAAACTATTAGTACAAATCTTTCTACACATTGAATTGAGCAAGAGGAGCTGTATATCTATCCTATTATGTATATACAAATGGTCCTTCCTTTGTATCACCTTTTTTTGTTTAGTCCTGTCAGAGATGGGTATTCTAATGACATTCAATTATTACAGGTTCTTGAATTCAGCAAAACACTCCAACACACTCTAACAGACTACAATAGTAGTAGGTTATCCACAGAAGTTGTTGCCTAGAGCCCTTTACACCTCTGCATATTATTATGGCTTTACTTTTTTTTCATTTTTTATTGGTAAAGAAATAGCAATGAGACATTTTCAAATTAAATTAGGACAGTTTCAATAATTAATACATTGCATATTGTTTTCTTAGTGGTTAATTATTGTACAAAATGCAGACTTGATATTTTATTTATAAACACTATTAGAACAGATCCCTCCCTGATCTGTTCTAATAGTGTTTGTAAATAAATAATAATTATTGTAGCTCTATACAGCTACAGAGAATGTAGCTGTATATCCATCTTAACCATTTTGAATATACAGGTACAAAGTGTTCATTCAGTTTTTGTTTAGGTTTTTCAATTTAATAATCAATTAAAGTGTGTGAGTTCAGCAAAATATTCGCAAATAGTCCAGTAGTCCATATTAGTACTGGGTTTTCCATATGTCTGGCAATGTCAGAAGTTGTTGACTTGTGTCCTTTACAGCTCAGAATAATAATATGGTTTTACTTCTTACATTTCGGTTTAAAGCTTTTCTGCTGGATGGTTAAGACCAAAATGAAGCAAGACCTGTGTAACAAGAAATATAACTTCTGTATGTGATTAAGGTCAGTCAGATCCCTTCAGGATTTATCCTGAGACCCTGTACCGCAGTTTGTAGATCGTTTGTCTGTTTTTATACTTTTTTTGCTGGATGGTTAAGACCAAGATAAAATGAGACCTATATAACAAAAAAATGTAACTTTTATATCTGATAAGGTCAGTCAAGTCCTCTCAGGATTTATCCTGTAACCCTGTACTGTACTTTGTAGATCCTTTCTCAGGGTCAACAATGAGTCATGGTCATGGCTTGAACAATTTGCTCTCTATGAAAGTCTGAGAGAAAGTTTTCTCTCTAGGTGACTCTCCTTAGGCACACTATGCATCATTGATCACATTCCTCTTTGGCTCAATAATCTCCTTGATCAGAGAATTTGGGGTACAACTGAGTTACATGATGTTACAGTACAGGTTCTTCTATGTCCTGAGTCCTCACTGACATAGAAAGGCTAGGGCTAAAATGTTGGCTGACCTTGCAGCCATTCTGTTTCCCTAATTTCAGGCATTCGAACTTAGGCTGTTAACTCACCAGAAGAGAAGCTGATTATTACCCTGCAACTAAGCAGTTGGATTTACCCTATCTGTCTAAATATCAAACATCTTAGGCATAATGTGGAACAGGTATTTTCCACCAAGTATGGATGTATTGAACTTTCCATCCTTACAAAATATGAGGAACAAATTAAAAATGATAGGAATATACATATACATTAATACAGAAGTTTAGAAATCTACCCATATACAGCATTGTAGCAGGACAGTCCTGTTATGTTTTTTCTTGTTTTTTTTTTTTTTTTTTATTCAATACCCATAAAAAAATTTACTTGTGAGACAGTATGGTAACAATTGGTATGCCATGACAGGAAGTGTGTATTTAGCAGACCACAATGACAGGCATTCCAAGCATAACCCATCTATTACATATTGCTATCTTCAGCGCACTTGCTTGGTTCAAAGGTATCAGCATATTTAGATAGTCAGATTGGGAATCCTAAGATTTAACTGCTACTTTCAAAAACCTACTGATGTTTCCCTGGATCATTGTCTTGCTGATCATGTGCATACAAATGTATGATTTTCACCCTGTCATATTTCCCAGCTTTTCTTCTTGACCTGTCCTCATGGGCCAATCCTCAACTTCTTGCTTTCTTTTTAATTGTGTGACACCTTTCTATTTGTAATACTTATTTTGAGTACTTATACTAGAGAGACTGTGATATTTACATATGTGGGTCTGGTTTACCTTCAAGTGGCATCCACTTAAATATGAAGGTTTTGAGGTTATCGTTCTTTATAACTGGGTTATCATTCTTTATACGCCATTGCATAAAAATACCACATCTTTTTCAACCATTCCTCATGTGACAGGCATTTCAGTTGTTTCCAAGATTTGGCTATCACAAATTGTGCTGCTATAAACATAGGTACACATATATCACTATGATATGACGTTTTCAGTTGCACCATGAAAATTTCCAGAAGGGGGATAGCTGAGTTGAATGGGATTTCCAGTCCTAGATTTTAGGGAGTCTCCACACTGATTTCCATAATGGTTGCACCAGTCTACATTCCCACCAGCAGTGGAAAAGGGTTCCCATTTTCCCACATCCTCTCCAGCATTTGTTGTTAGTTTTTGTTGTTGTTGTTGTTGTTTTTATGATAGCTATTCTTTCTGGGGTGAGATGGTATCTCAGTGCTGTTTTAATTTGCATTTCATGGATGGATAATGATGTGGAGCACTTTTTCATATATTTTATTCACTTCTTTAATTTCGTGTACATTCATCTCAGATGCCTATTTGTGCATTGGGTCTTTAAATTTAAGGACTCAAAATGGATTTTATTTCTTTGTACATTCTAGAGAGCAGACCTTTGTCTGAGTCCATATTAGTTAAGAGTTTTTGAAATTCGTGGGTTGTCTTTTCACTTTATTGGTAATTTGTTTTGGGCAAAAACATCAATAAGAGCTGGTCCCCGTTGTTAATTCTTTCTAGTATTTCCTGTGCAATTACATGTTTGTTCATGAACTCTTTGCCTACCCCTATGTCTTCAAGAGTTCCCCCTACTTTGTCTTCCAGGAGATTCAGTATCTCTGTTTCAATGTTTAGATCATTAATCAGTTTCCACGTTAGCTTAGTATATGGTGATAGACCTGGGTCAGGTTTTATTTTATGGCATGTAGAGAGCCAGTTTTTCCATCACCATTTGATAAAGAGCCTACCTTTCCTCCAAAGTGTGTTTGGACCCTTTGTCGAAAATCAGGTGTCTAACTCTGATCATAGATGCCTTTGCATCTTCTAATCTATTCTATTGATCCTCAGGTCTATTTTGTTGCTATTACCATGTTGATTTGATCACAGAAGCTTTGTAATATAATTTCAAGTCAGGAATTGTGTTGCCTCTTGCCTTGTCTTTGTTGCCCAGGATTGCCTTTGCTATTCTAGGTCTTTTATGGTTCCACATAAATTTTAGGAATGATTTCTCTAGATCTGGGAGGTATAGTAGTGGCAGTTTGATAAGAATTGCAGGAAATCTGTACAACAATTTTGGGAGTATTGCCATCTTCCCGATTTTGGTTCTTCCTATCCAGGAGCAGGGAATATCTTTCCATCTTCTGAAATCCTCTATAATCTCTTTTCTTAGGGTGTTGTAATGTTCTGTGAAAGATCTTTGACTTCCATGGTTAAGTGAATTCCAAGGTATTTCATTTTCTGTGGTGCTATTGTAAATGGTATTATTTCTATAGTTTCCCTCTCACTGGGTTTATTATCCGTGTAGAGGAATGCTATTGACTTTTGAGTATTGAGTTTGTATCTTGCTATGCTAATGAATTTCTGTATCACTTCTAGTAGTTTCTTGGTGGAATTTTTGGGGTCTTGAAAGTAAAGTATCATGTCACATGCAAATAGTGATAATTTAACTTCTTCTTTACCTATTCTTATTCCTTTTATTTCTCCCTCCTTTCTAATGGCTGTTGCTAATGATTCCAAAGCTATATTGGAATAGGAAGGGTGATAGAGGACATCCTTGTCTAGTACCTTATTTAAGAATAAAAGATTTCAGTTTTTCCCTATTTAGAATTATATTAGTCATTGGGTTGTCATAGATGGCTTCTATCAAATTGGTTTCTATTCCAATTTTCTGTAGGGTTTTGATCATGAATTTGTGTTGGACTTTGTCAAAAGCTTTTTCTGCATCAATTGAGATGATTATTTGTTTTTAGATTTCAGTCTAATAATATAGTATATTACATTTATAGATTTTTGAATATTGAAACACCCTTCCATCTCTGGGATAAATCCTGCCTGGTCATGGTGTATGATGTTCTTGATGATTTGCTGTATTCTCTCTTTTTTTTTCCATTTATTTTTATTTTATTAAAATACAAATGTCAATCAGACACTTTCAAGACACCTTAACCATGCAGAGTCGATGAATTAATACATTGCAAACTGTTTTCATAACGTTTTGGTACTGTACAAAGTGCATACATGAAATTATATTTACAGGTTTTTTTATAGCTGAATTATATCAAAGATTCAATAATTATTTACCTAGTGGATGACCATAGCACTAAAAGCCAACATAATATCCTGTCCAACCACCATTAGTGCAGATCTTGCCTCTCATAGAATTATGTAGAAGCACAGCGTTATCTATCCCAACTGTACTGTCTATACAC